>JAFMOD010000391.1:1946052-1958612 GCA_019802435.1 Corydoras maculifer
GAATTTTTCTTTTGATTCAAAGGATCAAAATGATGTTTTGTACAAGACACTTCAAACATTCCAACACATATTAAAACCACAGCGTGAAAGAGAGAACAGGTATTTTTATTTATTCATCATAGATACTTTTTTAAATTTTCATCAAGAGCTCTACAGTGCCAGCAATTTGACTGCAATCGATGTGTTGACAAATGTACAGTTGGACTCGCCCCACCCTTAAAAGGAAAAAAGGAAACCCCTCACCACAACATAAGAACTGAAAACAAGAGGGAGAGACTTGGTTCTTCTCTTTTCTGAGTATGTGTGAATGTGTACTAACCGTGTGAGATTGCAAAAAGGCAAGGCCTGAATGATTCTGTACACAGACGCATTTCCCCCCGCCGTAGGCCACACTAGCACTGATGCGACGCTGAACGACAAGAACACATGCCTCGCCCCTCAGGCCCAGAAGAGACTGGATAGAGCTGGGCAAAACGGACGCGCTTATCCTACAACACAAACTTCCCCAGGAAGAATCCGATGAAGATGGCTGCAATAACGACAAGAAGCGATGGGAGTGATTTGGAACCAGCTTCCTTCCTCACCATGGCTGCCGTGTTTGAGACGTTTTCTGACCGTTGGTTCTTTCTCATGCGCAGACCTTCGTCCTGGTAAATTAAAGGACAGAAGAAAATGGTTCATCAAGAATAATGTGTAAATTCTATGTTTTGTGCAACAGTATTTTTGTGGTGGTTGACATTGGCATAATAAATATTCTGCACGGCTGAATGTTCACACCCTCAGCGTTTAATGCTTCGTTCGGGTTACCTTAAGTTGTCGGTTTTCATCTGCCAGTTTGCTCACTTCCGACTGCAGCCTCTTGCAGTCCTCCATCACTTTTCTCATTTCGGGATCATCCATGGTAATGCTGCTTGGCTTGCTTCCCAATGTGCTGTCCAATTTGGTGGAAAGAACTGGGGCAGCTTTGGTCGGCTCAACGTCATTCTATTTTCCACAAAAACAGATTTTGGCAGGACATTTAAAGAAACCATGAAAAATACAGCAAGTGTAAGAAGAGATGAGGTGAGGAAAAAAATACTAATACTTATAGCAATGATTATGAAATGTGTTTTTATCCTAACCTTTAAGGCTCTTTAATACACCTTAGTTTAAGTGTTTAACTATGCTTTTGACTCATTTTAGCTTGGATCATCTTTTAAGTTGGATTTGAGTGTATTCTATGAAATGCCTAACCTTAACTAAGAAATTTGACTAGCTGGGCAAATCTGCTGCTAATTAACAGGGGTAGACTTAAGGATTGTGACTGATAGTGTCCATTTTTAACACTGAGGCAAAATCTCCACAATATAAATGTACCACCACCATGATTCACATTACATATGGTGAATTTTTTTACATAAATGATCAATAGATAAAATTCAATCTTATTTGCATCAGATCACAAAATCTGCCACATGGCAATAGAACACACGTAAGTAAGTTTAAATTGTTTTATACTGAAGTAACCTTTTCATTTTCTTTTCATCTGTTTCCTCCTAGGGGTTGCACAGGGATTCCATCTCATCCTGTCCTGAGCTTCCTCCATCACCTCAACCACCTGCATGTACTCTCTCATCGCATCCATAAACTGTCTCTTTGGTCTTCCTCTTCTCCTCTTGCCTGGTAACTCAGCATTCTTCTGCCAATAATACCCGTATTCCCCCTGTGCACAATGTCCAAATCACCTCAATCTCACTTCCCTGTGCTGTTCTAATAGAGGAATAATAGGAACGAGTTTAACACATCCAATGAGCATCATAGCATCTTGGCCTTTATCTCTTCCAGCTTTCTTTCTAGACATTTCTCAGAGCAACCATCTTGAGGCCATATAACCTCAGTTCTTACAACTGTCCTGTTCACTTTAACTCTGACATATCCTTATCAATCACTTATCACTCCTGCAATTCTATGCCATTCACACCGCTCTGCTTGTACTCTTATTCACCCCTCTACCACATTCTTTAATGTTTTGTACACTCGAGCCCCAAGTATCAAAAGTATTCCACTTCATTCACCTTAACCCCTTGCATCTTAAGCTTTCAGCCAACCTATCAAAAAGGTACCGACATCATTTTAATTCACACCTGTTGACTTATTACCTATGCAATAAGTTTACTAATTTTAAATTTGATCTATTAAAAGTATGTTTTTTCAGTAGTTTTTTTGAGGGTTATGATATATAAATACCACAGGAAAAGGGTTTGACAAAAAGGAATAAAATCTGATTTAGGTCAAATTATCCACTGTCTGGCCAAAGAGGGGGCCATGTTTTATCCTTAGCTACTGCTGCATTGTTTTAACAACTTTGTGCATTTGGAGTAATATTTTTCTCCTTGTACTGACAGTAAAATCAAGTTCATGTCGATGTCAAACATTTCAAATGTTCCCCTGCCATGTATAAATGCCATTGGAATTACAGAATTAATGGAATTTAGTTAATTAACTAGGTTGACATTATTTTATTGTCATATTACATGGCTGAGAATCAATTAGACTAAAAATAGTAATCCCAGATCACAACTTTTAAAAATCAAACAGCAACCTGTTTTGGGGTAAGTTGATTGTGACTGTTCGCTATTCATTATATTAATACTGTAGACTTGCAAGATGAGCCATATTAGTAAATCTGACTGCAAAAATCACAGGTACACAGTTCAAATTGAATTGGAACTCTTACTCTGTTCTTTAACTCATCATGACATTCAGATTTCTATAAGTCTTATAATATATTCAAAGTGATTCTTATATATTTATTTAGTCTCCTGTTACAAATTTATTACTTAAAAAAAGTTATTTACAAATCAGTCTGTTAACCAGAAAGCTGTTCAGAGAAATCCTCTAGTTTAATGTTTTATTAAATTCAAGTCTCTTCATTTACAGCGTGCCATGTACAAGCTGGCAGCTGGCCAGACTAAATTTTGATGTTATGTAAAATAAACATCAAGCTTAACTAAGAACTCTTTAAATTCAGCCAATGAGGATTTAAACAGAAATTTCATGTTCACACTTCTGCCTGAATGTCATGTCTTTAATCTGCCGGTGATTTAGTTTTGAGTTAAAAAAAAACCACAAAACAGCATGAATTCATAAACTTCAAACATGTTACAATTATTAACTACCAAATGCAGATGAATTCTCCAATTAATAAAGTCAAATACAGTCTACTGCCAAAAGGCACAAACCACAACTCCACTGGCAATGTCTGCAACTTCTGCTCACGATGTTAACAAGGCTACCCTTCACAAACTTCACTTGGTCTGTCCCACCCTGATCTCTGGCCTGGCCTGCAAATCGGAAATTCAAACACTTCCTGCTGGTTAGTCAGGTTCTTGCTGTCTACAGGTGGCATGTGCCAGGAGTAAGGGCCACCCAGTCATTCAAACACCTCTCCAGCCTAGAGTTGCTGCACCTAGCCACATTAGATCGTATACTTGCTTTTAAAGGACAAAAGAAGAAAAATCCCAGCAAGATGCAAGACATCTGCAAATAGGACTAAAGTTATTGCAGGTGCTTTTAAATAAAAGTCTATAGAGTTTGCATGACAAACATCCAGCTTGAAACTCTTTATATAAAGTTTAATTATCATTAGAAAAATTAAATCTGATCATTTAAACTGTGGTTCTTAAAAAATATTCACCTGAAAATGATTTACTAAAGAGTTATAATGACTTGCCACAAATGCAATGCCAGATGCTACTTTCCTTTTTTTTATACACAAGTTGGAAGATGATTGACCTAATGTCATTGTGATTAATCAGGGGTCACGATTGCTGCAGTATCATTAGGATTCAAAACACCATTTTGAAAACCTTCTTACAAAATAATGATTTCTAATTTAGACATCTGCTTTGACATTTACAATTATTACAGGCCTTTCCAGGATCACATTTTACAAGCTTTGGTGTCACTTCTCTAATTTTCCACCAGTTAGACCTCTTATTTCCTTAAACAATAAGATGAGGTCTCAGAATTGAAAGGCCTAACTGGAGATGAAATCCATGTTCTTTGTTAAATTAAATGTATAAACATGCTCATTCATCAAGCAGTATTGTTACACTAATAGCAAAAGTGATAATTGTGTTAAATCACAATTCTAGTACGCCAAGCAAAGTTATTTTGCTGGTGGGAGCCTCAAAGGTTATTAACATCAGAGGCTTCCAAACCTCCACACAATAAGGACAATTAGCATTATTAAATAATTAGTCTACTTAGTGGTTTCAAATCTTAGTTTTTGCCTATTTTTTTAATTATATTTCAGAGAGATGTAAACTATGTGTGCTGTTTAAATATCACATTTATTCCTTGTGCCATACACAGTAGACAGCAATAAGCTCAAAAACCTAAACAAATGCAGCACTGGTAAAGTCTGCCATTTTATATTAGCTTATTGTTTAAATTAGAACTGTGCACTATACTGTGGTTATAGTAGTAATATTGTGTATGTAGTAATATTGTCTAGGCTAATAAAGAAAGATGTACTTCATAATGTTACATCTAAAAATACAAATATGTCCCTGCCTCACTGCCTTACTGGTCACATCATATTAAAAGGTAGAAAGGAATCAGGACAGCTCAAGGGACATGACTACACCCTCTGCTCATTTTGTATTCCAAATGTCATCTATGTGCACTTATTAGTAAAGCGGTAGAATGTAGCTGTACTCACCATTTTATCATTTTCTGATGGCAGTTCAAAAACACATCTGAGCTTTGAGTCCATTAGGTCCTCTGGTTTTGCATCTTTCCACTGTGAGGGTGTAAAAACACATAAATTAAAAGTGAAGTGTGATGTCGGTTTCCTGCAGCCTCATTTTCTCAGGTGCTGCTGGTAAGCCAAGTGGAATGTGATGTTCAAAGGAGTAATCTTTCATAGCTCCTTACTTCTAAATCAATCTCAGATCAATGAGCTACACGAGGCATTGGCTGTTTTACAAAGAGTGAAAGATAGGATGGCAGATGAAAGAGTGAAGGAAGAATCACACTCTAAAATTCTTGTCAAATAGCTTCTTTAAACTATGCTTATTCCTACAGGTCAATAACATCTCAGCAACGTGGAATGACAACAGCAATTTGCAGATCTTGTACTGCCATCTGCTGGTGCAATCACGAACTGCATAGGTTTTACATTAGTGTTTCCATATTTAAGAACATTCATGCAAAGATGAAAAACAGGTCGTACACATGAATTCATGTATAATAATTACATTTCTAAATAACTTTTTCTTTAAATTATATCCACTTTTTTTTGTAAGTAAACTATAAACTGTTTAAAAGCAGAACATTAATCAAAGTGAGTCAAAAATTCCATTAACAAAGAAAAATTAAATACTTACCACAGCTTCCAAGTCAGTTATATTGGATGGCGCATAAATGGTCTGAACCATAAATTTATGCTTACTCTTTTCATTAGGGTCATAGTCAAAAGGTTGCAGCATTACTAGAATTAAACAAGAAAAGAAAAACAATAGAAAATGCTTGATTTATTGATTGTAAGCAATGGTTCAAAATCAGCAAAATAAAATGCAAATATATTCATAGCAAAACATAATGAAATGCAAAGCGGCCAAAAGCTTTTTTTTTTTTTTATTTTGAACTGTGAACATATGTTATTATATTTATATTACATTATTAATCACAATATTGTTTTAATGATTAATGATATTTGAATGTTGTTTTTAATTAATAGATGTTTAAAAGCATCATCTTTAAATTGTGTACTCTAATCTACAGATTTTCTAATCACATTTGATTGACACTTAAAAAGGCAGATTTCCTTGATTTTCTTACATAAATGATAAACCTCAGACCTTTTTGTTAGTGTCATTTAAAATAATTACAATAGATGTGCAATAAATGATATCGTAAGGGCATGTTTTTACTCATCAGTTCCTGGCTTTGTGTGCACATGCATCTCCTTACTTTCCTTATCTACACTCCCTTTTAGATTTAACTGAATACTGACTACTTTTAACTACACACCAAGTTGAACACAAGATCAGCTGAGTTGATTCCAAAGTCCAACTAAGTCCAAACTGCTTTGTGTAGATTATGCAACAGTAATGTTCTTCATACTGAAGGCATCCTAATGAACATTCATGGCAATATAATTCCATGTCACAAAAATACTCATAACTGTTTAGTCATGAGATTTCTGCCTTCGAGTATCTTACACAGCTGAGAGAACTATTCCCTCAAAGCCTTTTAGCATTTTATCATCACTTACACCAACACAAAACTCTGGATTATAAGTAACAGAACAGCAGTGTGACAAAGATCATACCTAACATTTTCTTTTCTTTATATCTATATTTTGCAGGATGTTTCGTTCTGGGCACAAACCTCATTCATTGGTCAGACGTTACAAGCTGTCTGCACTTCAGTAAGGTTGGTTTAATTGAAGTTTTTATATAAAGCACCAATGTTCCATTTAGTTTTTGTTCAGATCATTTAGTAAGTAGTAGTAATAATAATAATATCAAACAGTCCTATTATGACCAGCATATCCTATAGACTGTCAAAAGGTCAGGAACTCACGTTTGCAAATTTTAGACCAGTAAACTGACCAGTAAAACACAGATTTATAAAACAGGTTGCTGGTGTTAAATATAAGTAAAAACAACTTGTTCATGTCTTCAGCCCATTTTTTTTTCTTTGCTTAATAGCATTACCTTTTTTATTAATGTTTACTACAGTGTCTCTAAAACATTTTTACCCTTGATAGTGGCTTATTGTACACTGCTTCTAGTGAACAAAACCATTTATCAATATCATTTATCATTATTTATCAACTGTTTGGAAGCATAGTTTTAAACATTTTTAAAACATATTTTATCTTCTGCTTTATCCTATATTAGGGTCGCGGTGGGGTTCCCCATGCCCATCCAGGGGAGAACGTTTCGGGCGCTGGGCAGATACAGCCAGGACAGGGCGCCAATCTATCGCTGGGCACACACTCACTCACACAGACACGCATGCATACACACTCTATATGGGGCAATTTTGGAGCACTCAATTGACTTGATCCATATTTTTGGACTGTGGGAGGAAACCGGAGAACCCGGAGGAAACCTACGCAGACACGGGGAGAACATGGAAACTAACCAAGTGATCTGA
This sequence comes from Corydoras maculifer, assembly GCA_019802435.1. NCBI lineage: Eukaryota > Metazoa > Chordata > Actinopteri > Siluriformes > Callichthyidae > Corydoras > Corydoras maculifer. The sequence goes on from JAFMOD010000391.1 coordinate 1,953,205, forward strand.
TTAGACAGAAGCATTCAATGACGGCTGACCAAGGAGAACACCACTAACCAAGTGTCACTCTAGGTGTTTTATATCAAAGTAGAAAGGTTGCACCTGCTGTTGCACTGCACTTCCCTAAAGATAAATAATGATGATTGCTCACATAAGAGTTGTTATACTGTTAATAGTAATCCTTATCTACAGCATAAACTGAAGCACAATGACGTCCAGCACTTTGTGCCATTATTGGCTCCAGTTTCAGCTCAAAGACTGTATAGTGTTTGCATATTTTCACTGTGTACATTGGTTGCATGTGCTACCCAAAAACACAATGGTATATAATTTTAGTGGTATATATTTATAGAATTTCCTTACCTAGTTTGATAAAGGGATTTTGTGATAAATTTGTAAAAATGTAATATGTGCATTTTGAGCAAAAATAGGAAGCAGCCAAAAGAAGAAGTACTAGCTTTATACAAACTTCAAATCACTACCGCAAATAGCATTTGAATTAATATATGAATATTTATTAGAGACTATTGTTTTTCAAAGTAATGTTTGTTTATTTGTGTTTTTACCATTCCAGCTTATATGTTCAGAGTAAAGTGCAAGTTCATATGCTTAGTGCAGTCAAATAAATGTTAATAAGTTTAATGCATGATAAAGTGATTTTAACATAACCACACAATTAACTAAATAGAAAGGAAGAATATCCTATCATTAATTGTTTTGAAATTTACTACAGTAAATTACTTAAATGGGCCACATTGTAAATCAAAAATTTCCCTACACAGAAGTTGCCAAAATTAATTAACAATGTTTGTTTAAATTATACCAGAGATGATAATCGACGCGCCAGGGTCAATGGAGCCACTGTTGGGTCGCACACAGTAGCGACGTGGTGCAGTTGTCTTCACTTTAAAGCAGACTTTTTTGTCAGATGGGTTGCGGAGCTTGAGGTTGGTAGTCACCACATCTGTAAAAGGACCTGTGTGCAAATATAACAAACTGATTTAATGACATCCATTTTAAAAAAAGATAATTTAAACATATGTGTAGGTTACTGATATCTAAGAGAAGTGCAGTAGCATAAGTTTGTGTGTAACAAATAATAATAAATTATTGACTCTAGTGATGTACAAAGGAAAAAAAATTACAAAAAAATCTGCTTTTAAACGTATTTATTTACCACAAAATGTAAAAAACCCATTATGTTTGCCACTGAACGTCACATTTACACACAGTCTGTCCAATATGACCACAGAACGCCACATGACTTAAGCTGTCTAAAGCTAAAAAAAAAAATTGTAAAGCGTATCTGACCCTGTGTTAAAAAAAATATGACATGCTTTTGGGCAATGCAAGCCTGCCAGTTGTACATCCCTAGCCTGGTCCCAGAGATTTTGTCCAGTCCAACCTTAACAGTTTCGGTGTGGTAAACATCTAATAACTGCAAAACATTTAAACTGTTCAAATGGATTATTGGACACTGAATTTTGTTTTTAAAAAGGTTATGAAATTAGCTTTACTCTTGCAAAAGTCCAACACATCACAAAAAAGTGTGGCAAGCACATAGCTAATTTAATTCATTTAAGTTTTTTTTTTTTTTAAAGGCAGGACTATGTGCTTTTAAAAATGAAATTGCACAAAAAAAGATTCTTTATTGAAAGATATGTGATTAAAGCAAATGACTATGCCCAGCTTAAGCCATTAATCAAAAGCTCCTGAATTCAGTAAAACATGGGATCATGTAAACAACAAGACGACCTTAGTATAAAAGCCTCAACAACAAAGTAATGATCATGTAAAGTTTGGACCCTTTCATAATTCATTATATTAGCAGGTTGTAGATTTTGGTCAACAACATCAAAATCTGGCTAATTACAGCACAATATAAAGCTATTTTGTTACATGCTGGCTTTAAGCAACTAATATTATTATGTAAAATAAATAAATAAATAATATGTAAAATACATTTCAAGTGTCCTGAAAACAATTATGAATTAAAAATATTTCCATATCTTGGTAAATCTCATCAGAACGTGGAAGACATGACACGAAAAACAGGACTCCGAAGACACAAGCATGATTACTGTTTAAGTAAAGGATTGAGCGAGGTGGTTTGATTCATTTTAATGGCCACCATTAAATGATAACCGACTGTAATAATGACAGTTCAATGTAATGTGTCGAAATACTTTTTGTTCAAATATTTGTATTGTTTAAAGAACATTTTGAAGAAAAATAATTTCATCCAATAATCACAAGTGAATAATGAGAAGATTCGTCAGAGGCACAATTACTGAAACTAGGGCACACATTTGTGCTTATCTTTATTAGGATTGCAGGGATACTAATGCCCTCCTAAGTGTTCAATGGGCCAAAGGTCTGAAAAGCCACCTTAACCAGGTTGACAGTACAACATCTTTACTGCTATGGGAAATTTAGTACCTCCCCTTCAAACAACAGGCATATATTTGGACCCTGGGAGGAAAGAGGAGCACTCAACCAGACAGGGGAAAACCTAATCAGGAGCACTCAGGCCATCTTTTGGCTATGAGGTAACTGTGCTACCAAATGAGCCTCTTTAAGCATACACCTTAATCTGAACATGATGACTTAATGCACACAGAATAAAACTTTACCAAAAGTCACACCAGTGAGAGTCCATTAAAAAAAAAATCTTGAACCCTGGAGGATCTGAATAGAGTAGGCAGAGTTGTAGCCCACACACAGGCTTTGCTCTTGTATTTTACTTTCTCTTCAAATATAGAACCTTGTGTTCTGATTATGTTTGGAGAAGAATGTGAAGTGATAGGTGTCACTGTCAGATGGTCAAGATGGTACTTGACCATTATAGAACATGGCCTTTCAGCTGCATTCGATATTTAAGGAACATTTATCTATAAAGAAGAACATTCAGCCATTGAATCAACGATTTCTCAGGCTACAAGCTACTTTATGGCTCAGTGTCTGCATTTCCTCCATTGAACGTGTAGCTGAGGTACTTAGCTAGCTGGTGGATCACACTTGCTAGCGTGGCAAGTGGAAGCCCACGGCATCAGGGATCACTACCTTTTACCATTTAGGTAGATTCGAAAACGTGCATTTCACAACACATTCAGTTCCAAAAATCAGCCGCCAAGAGTGTCACTCACTTTTTCTAACACCATTCTATGAAATGGGTCGAACTCGACTAAGCTGCCATAATGACCGCTCTGCTTCAGCCACATCAAACTGTTCAACTAACACTGACGTTTCTACTGGAGGCCTACAAATCCCCGATCCTGCCTTCAAAATGGCGGCAGGGCATAGGAGGTATAAAAGGGTGTAAACTCTTGTTAATTTTCGTTCTTTTCTCATTGGAGGTTTGTTATTTAGCTGGCTATAGTTAGCATCATACCTGACTTGCGTTTAGCTAACTAGCCAGCTAAGCAAGCATTACCAGCATCTGACATCATCTACAGAGGAAATGTTTCGTCTTTACCTTTGAATTTCAGATCAGACGCTGGGTCGAGGATTAATACTTGCTCTGGTTTGGACATGTCTTCCCGCAGTTATGATGTCCCGTGTTAAAAGCCGGTGTGGATCAGGACAGGCTAACTGAGCTAAGCTAACTGAATATTCACCTATACACCAGCCAATCTCACTGAGTCACAAACCGGGGCGCGCACACGAGCACGGGCACGAGCACGACCCCGAAGACGCGCATTGCGCTGCGCGTGGCCGCCATGTCGTTCCACTTTATTGTACTTCGGTCATCTGGCATGTCTTTAAAAAATGTTAAAGAGGCACAAAGTAGACAGAGCCCAGTAATCGTAAGGCACCTTTTTTCTAGTTACAAGTACGGCGATACACGGGTGGCTTCTAAGGCGTACAGTACTCTAAAGTGTTTGTAAACGTATCCTGAAAATGACTATCGATCGCCTTCTAAACTAGAAAAATGACCTTTTAAAAAAGCTTTCTCGTTAAAAACAGCTTGGGCATAGATTGGTGCAAAGTCACTTTCAAACTATAGATGTGTACCTTATTTTAAGAACTTAAACTCCCTTTTATATTGCTCTGTTGCTTATATATATATATATATATATATATATATATATATATATATATATATATATATATATATATATATATATATATATATATATTCATTCATTCATTCATTATCTCCCGCTTATCCTCTATTAGGGTCGCGGTGGGGTTCCCCATGCCCATCCGGGGGAGAACGTCTCGGGCGCTGGGCAGATAGACCCAGGACAGGGCGCCAATCCATCGCTGGGCACACACTCACTCACACAGACACACTCTAAATGGGGCAATCTTGAGATATATATATCTTTTAATAAAAAGCAACTAAAATTGATTTGCAATAAAGTACCACAAGTTATAATAGACAACAAAACAGTGACAAAAACTGCGCTTTTAAATTGATATTTAGCGAATATTTAATACATTACATATATAAACATTAAAAAACACTTGACATTTAAACATGGCAACTTCAAACTTTAATTAAATATTAGAACAAATCTGTCTATTCTGTAGGATAACTTCACCTAATTTAGATTGTATTGTCATGGGTCTTACATTAATTATATTAAAGACTAATGTATTTGTGATAACATAATACAAAGATATGTTGTTTTGAAATTTTAATATTTAATTGTACCAAAAGGCAAGATCATGGCATTGTGTTGATAAAGCAATAGCACTTTTTTAGGTATAAAAGTCATAATTTTAAAATCACTGCCAATGTGTAGTGAAATTATGTAATTGAATAAGGTTTTTTTTTTTTTTTTTTACATTGTGCATTTAACATTACAGTCCAACTTTTTGGACCCGTGAGCTTAACATGTACTATGGATGAAATACTGGAATTTATTTGTTGTTTGTTTTGAATATAACAAGTATAAAAAGATCATCGGTATTTTAACAACAATGTTATTTGTATTACACTAATACTTGCAGCAAATTGTTTATAGATAAATTATAGTATTGTTATATAATTTTTAAAACTTTCAACAAAACTAGCAACTGCTGATTCTATCATGATTTGGATTAGCAGGAATATTCATAAAACGCTCAGATGAATTTGTGGAATTTACATGACCATTGATCATTAAAATAGCACTGAATAAAAACTATCCAGATACTGTGATAATTATATGCCACTTTATAACACAAAGACAGTGCCATACATTACACAGTCTGGTTTTTGGTTCAAACTAATCTCAAAAGGAACAAAAAGCAATGAACTTGTGTGTTGTGCTAAATTGAGTTACTTTGTCAGCTTGTTTTAAAGAAAAACAAAAGTGGTGCTTTCTGTGCGAAAGAAAAAAAAGAGACGATCCAATTGGTTAATGATCTCTAATGATATGGATGTGCATCACTATGAGTGGATTGCATATGTATGTAGGTACCAGTAA
>JAFMOD010000391.1:1958718-1989774 GCA_019802435.1 Corydoras maculifer
GCAGACACGGGGAGAACATGGAAACTCCACCCAGATGGGGATTCGAACCGGGAATCCCTAGCGCTGAGAGGCGAACGTGCTAACCACTAAGCCACCATGCCGCGTTAGGCCAAATTCAAAACATAAAAATAAAAAAAGTCAAGTAACAGATACACATGGACCACCAGTGATAGATCTTTCTTTATAAAATGTATCCTAATGTTTTTATCTGACCACAAAGTGCTTCAGCTGGTGATAAAAACTTGCACTCAGTTACCCACCACAGAGAGCATCCATCACAAAGGCTGTCTGGGTAGGGCAATAAACACCATAAAAGACATCTCTCACATCAAGTGGATTTTTACTCTCCTCCAACCTGGAAGGCCATGCTGGTGCCTCCGCTCAGACTCCATCAGACACAGGAGGAGCTTTTTCCCTGAGGTTGTGACCCTGCTAAATTTCACACAGCCACAAAATCCATGCTTTTACCAGTGTCACTTCACTGCAATTTGCACTTATGTACCTGTTACAGTATTATATCTTGATACTAACAATCTGTTGTACATGTTTACTTCATATCCTCGCTGCTATTTACAAAATTATTTCAAACTATATCCTTTATTACATTGCATGCTTTATGTAATACATACTTATTTCCATGAACACATTTCTTATACTTCATGTAAATAAAACTGTATTTACACATTCGGTTTGATACTACTTGCATTTAATTGGCACTGTACTTGTACTCTGCACACCGACAATAGAGTTGAATCTAATCTAATCTAATTATGAAACATTAAAATTTCTAAATGGATGCAGTAAATAACCAAATCAAGTAAATAGATTCAAAATCAGCTGAAGGTAAAGTGCACTTTTCTATTTACTGATTTTCCCTGTCATTGTGAACCACAACAATAAAACTCATTTAATGGATAGGAAGACTGATTAGGCATGTCATGTTTTTTTAATTTTTTATTCCTCATGTATTTAAAGAATTCTACACCCACGATGCTCTAAGGAGAGATACTGTAGTGCCTTCCTTCCTGCTGCTGTAAGATCCTATCCATATTTGATTTATTTTTTTTTTTTTTTTTACGTTTCTCTTGTAGATATGTTTTTATATATTTGTTTGTTTGTTTTTTTTTGATGCTGCTGTAATTATTCAGATTTCCCCTTGTGGCATGATACAAGGTTATCTTAGTTTTGTTTTATTTGACATGAATGTTATTTTAATTATAATATATTTTAGAGTTTATTATGCCACACTTCTGATCAGTAGATGAGAACAACATTTCACACTGAATAACCTCTGTGAAGAGTTGACCATAAAGTCATTGGAGGGGCATTGTAGCTCAGTGGTTAGGGCGTTGGGCTATCAATCTGAAGGTTGGGTGTTCAAATCCCAGGTCCACTGAAGTTACCAGTGTGGGTCCTTGAGCAAGGCCCTTAACCCTCATTGCTCCAGGGATGTTGTGATTAACCCTGTGCTTACCTTGCAAGTCACTTTGGATAAAAGCTAAATAACCAAATGTAAATGTAATGTAAAGTCAAGTAGTGCACTAAATAGTGGTCCATGTGCGATTTGGGATGAAGTGGCGGCAGCAGGCGTGCGCATGCGTGAGAGCGGTGCGGATATGGGTAGTGACAGGGCTCGGTGTTCTCTAACTCAGTTGTGCTGCTGAGATTAGCTTACCGTAGCGTAGCGTTCACTCCGGCTGCTGGCGCCTCACCGGCACAGACCACTTTTAAATGTAGGACCTGCACAAGATGGCGGGTAGGTTCGAGTCTCATTAAGTTAGCTGACTAAAGTAAGACGGCTGTTTGTCGGTGGCTAACCCGCAGCTCTCTGTGTGCCTCACTGTGTTCGAAAGAAATCGGGCGCTAGTCTGACTCACGTTAGCCAGCTAGCCAGCCGAGTTTAGTCTGCACTGAACTGCTTTTATCTGTTTATCACAGATATCTCACTGCTTCAGGACGACTCTCAGGAGGAGATAGACGGATGTAAGTTTTCTGTCGTGCTTCATTCTGTGACTTTGGCCTCTGGCTGCTACTATTGCTGGTTGTCAGTCGATGTGATCGGGGCTTTGCCTCATTAACCTGCTCGTTAGCTTCTAGCTACTCCACAAACTTTGCTACTTTCAGCACTAACAGGCCTTTTTGCTTGATTTCTGTTAACGTAACTATCGTTTTACTTTAAGCCTAATTGTTATAAAGATTAATGCTTAAACTTTGTTAAGAAACCAGAAATTATTTTAAGTAAATTTTTAATACTTTAAGGAAAATAGTTGTGTCATCAGTATTACCCTTTTATCATCAGTCAATTTCACAACCTTTTGCTAAAAAATATGTATTTAAAAAGGGTTTTAGTCTTAAATATACTCCTTCCTTAACAGTTGGATAAGCAAAAGGCAGGTACTTAAACGTTGATAGATGTTTGTGTCTTATTGAAGTACTCGAATAATTTTGGTTGTTAAGATTATTTCTTATTCAGTGTAATGAATACAAACAGGTTTAGTTAAAGAGCTGGGATAGGGCCTTAAGACCTCAATGACCATTTTGGTTTGGCTAGTTCAAATAAGTTAACTTGTTATTCTGGGAAAATCTTACATTAAAGACAAACTAACACAAATATTTGTAAAACTAAATGGGAATTAAAGTCTAATTAGGCACAACTACTGATAGGGTTATGTACTGCAACTGCCTTCATAATTTATAGATGTCTGTTCCAAATACTAATTAGGTTTAACCTGCATAATTGGTGTGTTGAGCAAATGGTGATCATAACTGCTTCCCTTAGAAGTCTGATGCTTGTGATGAGCTGGGTAATGAAATGACCAATGAGTTTCATGCTTGCAGGTCTCTTGCTTATACAGATTTTTTTTTTTTATGATTTGGTGTTGAAGCTGCTTACCTTCATGTTACACAGTTCAACTGTTTCCATAATGCACTTGATCTCATGTAGTTAGATTTCAGGCAACATTATCTGTTGTGGAACAAGGCATATCTTATCACATTGAGTAAAAGTAAACAAACCAGAGAGAAAACATTACATTTAAAATCCTAATGCAAACTCAGCAATATGTATATTCAAGTATACATATATAATTCCATAAAAAGTTTAAACATTAAAGCCAATGTACATGTTTCATTGCCCTGAAATGTATTTTTAAGTGCTGATTAGGCATGAGGGTCTAAAATTGTGTAGATTAAGTAGAATTATGATTGATTATAGCAAGAGTTTAAACTTTACATTTTGTGGCTTTAAAATAAGTCAGCGGCACGGTGGCTTAGTGGTTAGCACATTCGCCTCTCAGCACTAGGGATTCCCGTTTCGAATCCCCATCTGGGTGAAGTTTCCATGTTCTCCCCGTGTCTGCGTGGGTTTCCTCCGGGTTCTCTGGTTTCCTCCCACAGTCCAAAAACATGGATCAAGTTAATTGAATTCTCAAAAATTGCCCCATTTAGAGTGTGTCTGTGTGAGTGAGTGTGTGCCCAGCGATGGATTGGCGCCCTGTCCTGGGTCTATCTGCCCAGCGCCCGAGAGGTTCTCCCCTGGATGGGCATGGGGAACCCCACCCGCGACCCTAATAGAGGATAAGCGGGAGATAATGAATGAATAAAATAAGTCATGAAATTGAAAACTTCCTTTACCAAATTACACATGACCTTATTTATTAATTCATTCATTATCTCTAGCTTTATCCTCTATTAGGGTCGGATGGATTGGCGCCCTGTCCTGGGTCTATCTGCCCAGCGCCAGAGAGGTTCTCCCCTGGATGGGCATGGGGAACCCCACCGCGACCCTAATAGAGGATAAGCGGGAGATAATGAATGAATAAAATAAGTCATGAAATTGAAAACTTCCTTTACCAAATTACACATGACCTTATTTATTAATTCATTCATTATCTCTAGCTTTATCCTCTATTAGGGTCGCGGTGGGGTTCCCCATGCCCATCCAGGGGAGAACGTCTCGGGCACTGGGCAGATACACCCAGGACAGGGCGCCAATCCATCGCTGGGCACACACTCACTCAAACACACTCTACATGGGGCAATTTGGAGAACTCAATTAACTTGATCCATGTTTTTGAACAGTGGGAGGAACCCGGAGGAAACCCACGCAGACACGGGGAGAACATGGAAACTCCACCCAGATGGGGATTCGAACCGGGAATCCCTAGCGCTGAGAGGCGAACGTGCTAACCACTAAGCGACCGTGCCGCCCCCTTATTATTTAATGCAATTTAATTTAAAACAAACAATTTTCAAACACAGGATCAGTTTATTCCTGTGCTCATCTAGGGTTAAAATATCTTGAGTTTAGTCAGTAGCTTCTCATTTATGCTGAGTTTCACTTGTTCTTAGGAATCATTGGGGGGAAACAATGCTTTCTTTAGCTGATTTTGTAACAGCTTGCAAAACTTTATCTTTGTCTTAGGGTTAAAGATGTAGATACTTTAAATCAATCTGCAATTTAATATATTGTGACTTTAACAGCCAAAGTTCCTTGCTGGCCCTGGGTTTTAAATATAATATAATGCAATGTTATATATCACTATATATATATATATATATTCTTTTTTTTAAGTATTTAAATTTAAAATAAATATATTTAAATTTGTATTTCTGTACAGATAGCATAATAATTCATACACTTAAATTTTAAAATAGCAAATGTACCTACTAGTCTTTAAGAGACTCAAATAAGGATCTGTGGCTAGTTTGTACCAATTCACCAATGTAATAAATCGTAGTCAAATATTACATTAATCACCTCCTTGTTTTGATAATCTGTCAGTTTGAATACAATTTTTTGAAAGTGTATTATTTCAGCTATCTAAAGTGAACTTGATTTTTCTTGAAGTATCTGAATGTTTTAATCAACCAACCTATTGGTTAATTGCCAGATTAATCAACAATGGAAGTAATGGTTAGTTTCAGTCCTGCATTCCTTAACACGTGAGCTAAAATGAGTTTAACTTTTTGGACATTCACTAATATTTCATTCAATCGAATTGCTGGAGAAATTGTTTATCTTTTTCCATTCTTACTAACTTGGGCTGCGCATCTTAATGGGCAAAGGTCATCACTGCCAGAATGTGACCAGGGTGGTGGGTCCTGCTCACTGTATTTCCACTGTCTCTAATAGTTGGTGTGGATGACTTCAGCTCAGAGTCTGACGTGATTATTATACCTTCAGCCTTGGATTTTGTTTCGCAAGATGAGATGCTGACACCCCTGGGAAGATTGGATAAATACGTCACAAGTGAAAACATATTTAACAGGTACTACAGAGTCATATTATATTGATATATATTCTTTTTTTTTTTTTAGCAATTTGTAGTCTAAACCTGCAGACAGGCAATTGTTACAGTGATTTTAGGCAAAAGAACTAATGTTCATGTCTCGTAGCTGGAATTAGTTGTTATATTTAACATTTCATATATCACATGTTGGAAAAAGGAGCATGCCATAAAGTACGCCATCATCAGCATTTCATCCACAGACAGATGGTGGCCCGCAGTTTGCTGGATACACTAAAGGCAGTTAGTGAGGATGAGAGGGATTGTATTGCAGTCCTGGAGAGAGTCAGCAGACTTGCCGATGACTCGGGTAAGCATCGACTGAGTTTGGCGGCTCTGTTTTGTCTTTTTCTTTCCCGCATTTGACACTAAAGCTCTTTGTTCATTTTTCTTACACCACAGTCAAATGAAAATTGTATTACATACTCAAGTATCCTATGCCCTTAGTGTGTCACAGGTTTAGTGTTACAAAGTGTTACGTCCTCTTTGACATGCATTAATAATTGATGTGACCAACTTGACTCCTTAAATGCTCACAAAGGTCTGAGACTTCACAAAGCCTGGTCTTAATCATTGGTGGATGAAGTATTTAAATCCTTTATTAATGTAAATGTAGTCCTGTCTCATGTTCAAGTCCTAAGTTGGTCTCTTTAATTAATGTTATTTATATAGCTTTAGTTAGATGGTTAGTTTGAGCTACTTTATATACACTAGATACAGTCTGAGAAATTTGTGGGACAGTGACTAAGACAGTTTTACTGAGGGTGGTGTAAATGGTTACCACTGTAACTAAACAGCATAGTGTGAAGTTAATCATGTAATTCTGTTTGAAGTTTGTATGTTCTTTAAATGATTGCATTGATTTTCTTTGGAATTCTGTACTCAGTTAAAAAAATGTCCTGATGACCATTCCAAATTGTGCAAGTGTCTATGTAGGCATTAATGTATTTTTCTTTCTGTCAGCCTTGTGATAAGCTAGTGACCTGTCCTATCTGTTTCATTGTGAGCCATTGTATTAAATAAGTGATTTACTGCAATAAAGCCAAGTTTAGAGAGAAAATCACTATTTGGTGGAGGTTTTAATGGTTCTTATCTGAAGTGTAACCTGTCAGTATACTGACCTTTGTTATCTTACAAAAAAGTCAATGATTGGAGATAACTGGTTTTATCCTTAACTGTATCTGTTCTATTGTTCCTAAAAGTACAGAGTAACTAAAATAAATGGATTAAAGAAGAAAGTGTGTGTATACATACATACTCACACAAGTATCTCAAAATTGTACTTGAGTACACTACAGGCACTTGCTGACCACCAGTGATTTTAAAACTTTACAGCTTCCTCACAGGACTGACAAGAACTTATCTCTGTAGTATAACTCATTAAATTATTGGAAATGAGCAGGCTTTCCTTGTTATCCAGTGCTCTTACTGTTAATCTGGTTAAGTTCACTCAGATTGTCTGTTGGTAGAAATCTCTTACATGATGGTACATGTCATGCTCATGTTTTGTCCACACCCTCATCAAGAACGAAAGCTGCACTCCACTGGGAAGTTTGTATGTACAATGTTGCATAATGCCACGTTGTCATTCACTTATTCTCAATCTCTTAATGCATTACTTTGATAACCGGTCACAGTATTTTTGCTGGAGTAAATTCAGATCTCTTTTGTTTAATAAGACTTTCTGTGCAATTTTAGAGCCCACAGTTCGAGCAGAACTCATGGAACAGATTCCTCATATCGCCATTTTCTGCCAAGAGAATAGGCCTTCAATTCCCTTTGCATTTTCTAAGTATTTGCTGCCCATTGTTGTGAGATACTTGGCTGACCAGAACAACCTGGTAAGAGCTTATTCTTTTAAATACTATTTAATTGTAGCAGTTTTCTTTAATAAGGCTTTTAGAAAACTGTACAAAAAAAACTTTTATTTGAAATGCTAAACTAGTAACAGAGACTCTTCTTTCTGTCAGTGTACAGAGCTTAAGCCTGGCTATTGTTGCTACTAAAATGTTTCCATTATCCACCCAAACATTAACCATGCTTTCTTTGTTGTGAGACAGGTTAGAAAGACTAGTCAGGCTGCCCTTTTGATGCTTCTAGAGCAGGAACTGATTGAGCGTGCAGACATTGAGAATCTTGTCTGTCCTGTCCTAGTGGACCTTACTGCCCCAGACAGTAATGATGATGTCAAGACTGAGGCTATGGCAGTAAGTTTTGACGGAAAATGAACCAAATATTCCAATAGTACTTCTAATCTGTTAGTCATACTAACATTTTACGTTCTTTTGCTAACAGATTATTTGTAAAATGGCTCCCATGGTGGGCAAGGACATCACAGAGCGACTCTTCCTTCCACGCTTCTGTGAGATGTGTTGTGACTGCAGGATGTTTCATGTGCGCAAGGTATGAGTTTTTAAATAAAGCTGTTTGTTTGCAGTTTAAATATAATAAAAGCCATAATGTTTTTATTTTATAGGTATGCGCAGCGAATTTTGGAGATATCTGTACTGTTGTTGGAGGAGAAACCACAGAGGAGTTGCTGGTATGTATGTCCACTCTCTCTGCTAGTGTTATTAGAAGTAAGTGTTGTGTTATAGATGCCAGCATGTTTTACAGGTTTGCCGTTTGCTTAGTCATAACAGGAACACTGACTCAAGTATGAGGAAGTCATTGTAGTACAGTCATGAATGTAACTTGTTTCTACCAGTCAGATGATTTAAATCTTTACGATCAGTTTATCACATACTGTGTGCTGATTTTTGTCTTTATTAATACATGTGTACATACATGTATAATGTGTGTGTGTGTGTATACACACACACACATATATATATATTATGTGTATATGTGTGTATAAATATAATCGTATATAATAATATAAGGCCTAATCTGAGGCCTTTTTCACACCACTGAAATAAAAAAAATCTATTACAATGGTTTATTTTTAAAATAGGATATAACACTGTGGCCGGGGTTACATACAGTTTTTCCTTCCCTTATGTTACTTTTTTCCTGTGCAGCTGCCGCGGTTTTTCCAGCTCTGTTCAGATAATGTGTGGGGAGTACGGAAGGCCTGTGCAGAGTGCTTCATGACCGTGTCGGCAGCAACCTCTCAGGAAGTGCGCAGGACCAAACTTTCATCTCTTTTCATCAACCTCATAAGTGACCCCTCTCGCTGGGTGTGTATTTTCCCTGTTCTTTTGTTTTTTTCCTTTGAGGATGTTTGTTTGGGTTTATAGTGGAACTGGCAGACTTTGTTTAGATAAATAGAGCTCATTTTAAAATTGGAATTTAGAAATGGCACTTTCAGATATGCAGTTAAGTGCTTAAGTGTAATTGTAATTCATAATGTGGATTTGTCTTACTGGTCATTTGACATTCTACCTTTTCTATGCATGACAGATAACGGCATTCTTAATTATGCTACTGAGAAACCAAAAATTATGGTTGAATCAGTATAATTATTTTAACCTTGTCTTGTGAATGTTATTCATTATGTACTTCTGTATCAAATTATGTATTTTGCAGTGAGCAGGTTATTACTGAGAAAACCCTTCAGAGTGATGAGAACTCTTCACTTTGCATTGGTGTACTAAATCACCCTGTCGGGGTTTATGCTGCATTAAGGGGGGAGACACCCAGGACAGTGCGCCAATCTATCGCTGGGCACACACTCACTCACACATAGAAACACGCTCTATATGGGGCAATTTGGCGATTTCTATTGACCTTGATCCAAGTTTTTGGACTCTGGAAGGAAACCGGAGAAGCTGGAGGAAACCCACATGGACACAGGGAGAACATAGAAACTCCACCCAGATTGGGAATCGAACTGGGAATCTCCAGCGCTGAGAAGCGAACATGCTAAACCATCGTGCCGCCCCTAAATAACTCTGAGGGTTTAAAATGTTTTACCCTTAAACCAAAATTCATATATTGTCCGATGTTTCCATCAGGTTCGTCAAGCTGCGTTTCAATCTCTCGGTCAGTTCATCTCTACATTTGCCAGCCCAAGCACTAATGTAGGACAGTACTTTAAAGATGGCACAGATGAGGCATGCTGGAGTGGTCAGCAATCCCACAAACAGTAGGTCTTGTTTTTATTTATATACGTGCAATATATTTTTATAAATGTCCATGTGACTGCACTGAATTACACTCTACACCTTCCAGGGCTGGTGAGAAGCCTAGAAGCACCAACAAAAAGATCACAGACCCTACCACTGCTGCAGAGGACAGTGCTCTGAACCTCAGTCACGAGGAATCTGCAACCTCCTCCCAAAAGAACTGTATTTCCCAAAATTCACTCTGCACTCAGGAGCAATGTGAAGGCCAACTATGTCAATCAGAGCGGGAAGCTGTGGATATAGCAGTGGAGGGTGGAGGGGAGCAAGCAGCTGAAGCGTTTTCACTGGATGAAACCTGTTGCCATGTCGACACTGAGACATCCAGTCCAATGTGCCTTTCTGAACTGGAGGCTGCAGCACCTGCTTCATTGGCTGCGGAACCCCAGGATTCGACACACACCACCTCCGTGGTAGAGGACTCTAGCCCAGTTACAGAGGATCCCTCATCAAATCAAGTTGGGAGGCCCTGTTTAGAGGATACTATAAATGCACAACCATGTCTTGTAGCCAAAACGGTAGAGATTCCGGAACAGGAGTTGTATAACTCATTCCATTACTGGAGGACACCTATTCCAGAGATAGATCTAGACCTGGAGCTACTGGAAGAGAATTGCAAGAGCAAGGATGTTCCTGAGAGGAGCTTCTCTGTTCAGATCTCTACACCCACTCTGGACAGGAAACAGCTGGAGGAACTCATTGAAAACCTAGAACCTCACATAGATGACCCTGATGTCAAAGGTGAGTCAGGAGACTTTTGATTCTTTTAAAGGACCTCCAGAATTAACTAATTGTACAAAGCTGTTATGCCGGCCTGTCCAGTCTTACTTTGTGCTTGAAAAAGTATCTGCACTCCATAATCCTAGTATGGTGGTATAAGCAGCTTTGAGAAGAAATGATTTCTTTAAATGACAACTTGTACGATTTAAATTTGTCAAACTAGCTTATAACTACCAACATGGCCGAGTGCAATAAATTCTTAGTAAATAGAGTGTTATTTACTTTTCCTTAGTGTCTGCTAGAATAGTAATGATAAGCAGTTAGAAAGCTTTTATTGGACATGTTAGTTGAGCACTATTTAAGTATTCTCTTGAAATCCCAACACTTGCTTATTATCTCCAGGAGTTCAGAAAACCAGTCAGAATCTGGTGTGACTATCATTTGCCTCATGCAGTGCAACACATCTTTTCAATTTGCCATATGGCATCGAATGCCACGATTGTGAGCATTTGCCTGCTCAAGTCAGTTACATCAACAAACTGCAGTCAGGTGGAGACCCCAATATGCAGATGAGTGTCTCTGAGACTGTGCAGTAAAATTTTTGCAGCAGCTCTTTAGATGGCTGGTCTCAAACTAACTTGGATATGAAGCTGATGCTGGATGTGAAGTTCACAAGCTGATGCGGTTATAGGTGGTCTGCGGTTGTTGGGCTGGTTATATGTACTGCCAATATCTTTGAAAGAGTTGTCTTTGGAGATGGCTTATGGTAGAGAAATAAACATTCAATTCATGAAGAGCAGCTTTGGTGGACTTTCCTGCAGTCAACATGCCAATTACACGCTTCCTCAAAACTTGCAACATCTGTGGCATTGTGCTGTGTAATAAAACACATTTTCGAGTGACTTTTACTGTGGCCTGCCAAAGGCACACCTGTGCGATAATCATCCTGTCTAATCAGCATCTTGAGATGCCACGACTGTGAAATAGATGGATTATCTTGGAGAAGTGTTCACTAAAACAGTTTTGGACAAATTTGTTAACATTATTTGAGAGAAAAAGTTTTAGGTCTTCGAGTTCAGCTCATGCAAAGGTTTTGTATTATATTTTTGTTTAGTATAGTTTAAATATAAGGAATTTCTAATGGTGTGGCAGTAAATGGTTAGCTGCAGCCATATTGCCAACAATTGTAAAATCTGTTCTTAACATTGATATTAAACAAAGCATATGTAAAAGATGAGGAAGCCTTGTAGAGAAGAGAAGTTTGTTTCCTTTTTTTAAAGCAGTAATGTTGGTATAAAGGTTGACATGCTTCTGTGATGTTCTAAACTCAAGTGTGTATTTCAGCATCCCACCAAATGACTATTATCAAAATGGTTAGCTGTAGGCATTATCTCGGGGCTCTAAGTGAATTTTTTGGTAATAATAAAATAAAAACTAAGCCAATACACACCATTAATGTATTTGTAAACAACTTTTAAACAGATGTCTCTTTAAAAGAGCCCCATAAATGTGCTTAAAAATAGTTTTGTAGATTTGTAGATCACAAATTAGTAGAATTTGATCAGCTGGATTGAACAGTTTATTAATATTGGAAAATTGAGAAAAGGGAAGTGCATTAGGGTTATCCCATGTGTTCGTTCATTCATGATTCACTGTGCTTCAATCACAGACGCTTTTTTTGGAGCCCTGAATATCTATTGAATGTGGGCTACAGAATATAACAAGTTTAGGCTGCTTTCTGCTGGTGGGTTGTATTTTTTCAGATTAATTCTGATAGGTCTCTGGATTCTGATGTTTGGATAAAATGCAATTAAGGTGGAAAGAACACACAGCTGATCTGTAGACATCCATAGCTAGTGGGGGGGGGGGGATTAAGTTGAAACCTGGTTGAATTTTTCCATATACATACAGTGTTTATTGTAGACCAATGTTTTGAACGGTGTTGTACACCTTTCATTGTGCTTACTGATATGCCAAAGTCTGTAACTTTTGTCTTCTGTCATATCATAAAACCTAACAGAAAAAATCCTTTAATATTTTTTATCTGTATTATTAAGCTTATTTTTCTTGCCCACAAACTTGAAATAGAAACCAGTTACACAACTTGGCCTGCAGCAAAAAATATAAGAGAACATGTAACCATAATATATATTTTTTCTTTCATCTCTCTACTAAAATTATGGACTATTCTTTTGTAAGTTGTTTTTAGGGCTCTAAAATTGAAAGGGTGCCTTTTCCATGTTTTTTCATGACTATCTTTTAGGATTTAGATCTGAACACATTGATCACATCTCGCTAGTTCATATATTTAATAATTTTGGATACGTTTTAAAGTATTGGGATCGTTGTCCTGCTAAAAGTTTCTGACTGCTGATATCCAGCTTTCTGACATTGGGCTCTACATTGCTTTTACAAACATTTGTGGATATGTATATAATGTGTGTTTGTATTTGTCACTATTTGTTTTACTACAATCTGTTGCTTATCAAAGTGAAATAAGTTTTCACAATTTTAATTAATTTAAATCAAGGAATACAACTTCTTTTATTCAGTATTTATAGCTTTAGCTGTTACAGATTCTAATAACTTAGTAACCAGCAGGGTTGTTAATCTTGTGTTCCTCTGTACTGACAAGCTCATGTCGTAACCTGTATCTTCCATATCAGGCTGCTTCCATACTCAGTACTTTAAAGCTGTCTTTTTTTTTTTTTTTGTCTTAAGTTTCTAGGGTTTTAAGACGCAAGTATATCTTACAATCTCGAGTTTAACAATGTTCTAAATTTGTTGCATACATTGGATTGAGGCTTTAGTAAAAAGCTAATTGATGTTTTTGTACCAATATGTATGTGACAGCACAAGTAGATGTTTTGACTGCTGCTCTAAAGGCCACTTCGTTTGACACTCATGTTGAGGAGGCATTCCTAGAACCTCGGCAGACTCTTGATAACCCCTTCGGCATGCCCCATATTCCACTCATTGACTCATCTGATGTAGAGGTACGAATACAATTCATAACTAAAGATCTTTAACAGCTATATTATGTTTTGACCCAAGTATTTACATATTAATGGTAATACTTCAAAATTCTCTATTTTGGCTAAATGGTTACAAATTTCGGAATGTCTTTTTGTGTTTTAGAGTCGAGACTCCACCCTGCCTATGAGTCATGATGATTCAGATTTGAGTGATGGCAGTATTCCAGATGAGGAGAAAAAATCCAAACAACAGGTACTACATGCTTAAGATTTACTCATGGGGGGAAAAAATCTTATAAGAACAGACCTGATGTTTTGCTTATTGACCAGTTTATACAGTTGCTTTTACCATTTATCATTTAACTTTTCCATATTCTGCCCCAATTTAGGATGTGGTACCTCAGGCACTCTTGGATCAGTATCTGTCTATGACTGACCCATCTCGAGCTCAGACAGTGGATATGGAGATCGCCAAACACTGTGCTTACAGCCTGCCTGGTGTGGCACTAACGCTTGGACGCCAGAATTGGCACTGTCTCAGAGACACCTTTGAAACCCTGGCTTCTGACATGCAGGTGCTTTATCACTAACTCATATTATTTCTTAATATTATATTTAAGTCACTAAATGTGACTAAAATATAATGCCTAAATGTTTACACTTTGTTGTGGTATGTGTTTCATAACAAATAAACTTACAATTCATGTTTTTTTAAACAAATAATTAAAAAAGAAAACATATATTCTAAAATTATCCTTGGCTGTCATAATTAAACTGGCTTATTCATGGACAGTTTCGATTTTTAAAAAGTCTGAACAGTATTCACATTTTTACTTGTTTACAAAAGACTTATCTGAAGAATTCTTTTAAGGTCTGAATTAGAAAAGTTGTACTACAAGTCTTTTATGTGAAAAACCTTTTTTTGACTGGAGAATGATTCATATATGAAATATTACATCTTGTATCTTTTATTACTTTCTTTTTGACTCCACACTTATCTGGAACTCATTTTTCTGTCCCTCAAACCCCTTTTCCCTCACTCAGTGGAAGGTACGAAGGACGCTAGCCTTCTCCATCCATGAACTAGCACAAATTTTGGGAGATCGACTGACTGCTGAAGACTTGGTGCCCATCTTTAATGGCTTTTTGAAGGATCTGGATGAAGTGCGCATAGGAGTCCTCAGGCACCTCTATGACTTCCTTAAAGTTAGTCTGTAATTGCCAGGAGATATTTTACATGATCAGACTTTAAAATATCATTTTGTTTTAAATGGATTTTTACAGGAAATTTGCTTTCCTTTAACTCTTCACAAATTTAACACAATTTCACTTCTTTATGTAAAAACACACTCAACATTAGCTATAACTTTCTTATTTTTGTTTTTTGTTTTCTTCCTCTTGTAGTTGCTACATCAAGATACAAGGCGGAAATACCTGTACCAGTTACAAGAGTTCCTGGTGACGGACAACAGTCGCAACTGGAGATTCAGATCAGAACTTGCCGAGTATGACCGTTAATGCTTTGCTTATTACTCAAGTCAATTCTAATTAAAGAGTGCTTTTAACATTAGTCTGTGTACAAGGACTGTATGAAGATGTATGGATGTATAGTGTCATCCATTGATGCTTAACATATTTGGTTTGTGCTACGATTTTTGTTACAATCTATAAACAATCAAAAAAAAATTGTGGCCCGATCTATAAAAATTTGATCATTTGTAAGTGTGCCATAATTTTGTTTTAGACTTTTTAATATAAATATCAACAGAATTGAAATTTGACCGTTGGCCTAAACAGGACTATACTATGAGTTCTATAGGACTATAAGTATGAGCCGTATCATGTGGCTAATTAATGTTTGTGTCCTACAGGCAGCTGGTTTTGCTTTTGGAGCTGTATAGCGGGCAGGATGTGTATGATTACTTAAGGCCTCTGGCATTTTGTCTCTGTACCGACAGAGTGTCGTCTGTGCGATGGACTTCCTACAGACTGGTATGTGCGTTTATGTACATAATCTTACTTTTTGCTGCTCAATAGTTATATACACTTAGTTAATGATTTTACCTCAGATGTATAGCTGCATTAATTCTAACTAAATTACATTCAGCTTGTTAATGGGTTTTTTGGGTACTGTGGTTGCGTCATCATCCTAACCTCTGCTAAGACAAATAACTTTTACTGAATGTCAATAGTTTGTTCTTAGTGAATAAACATTGTGGACTTTGTACTAGTGTTACCTTTACTGCTTAGATGGTAAACATCACAATTGCTAATTCATTTGTTTAACTTCTTATTAAGGCTTGTTAAACAATGAAATGTAGTTTCACCTTTGATAAAATTTCAGTCACTAAGTATGTGATTCTGTACTATACATACTAGTTAATAGACTCGTTTATTTCTTATTTTTTCTTGGGTCAGGTCAGCGAGATCATCAGGAAACTCTCCATGTGTCCAGCCCTATTGGTGGATTTTCTTGGCGAGTTGGTGGATAAATTCTGTCATTCTCCGAAATGGTCTGGACGCCAGGCATTTGCTTTTGTTTGTCAGGTGAAGAAAAATTCTTTGTAAACTGATCACTGGATGGGTGTTGTATACAAAATTCTTAGTATCTCAGTAAAGAAAACTATTATAGAAAATTAAACTATAAGTCAATTTTCTTAAATCACTAAAGCAATCAGGAAACCTATAATTAGTCATTTCTTGTACTTCTTATATCCCATTAACACCTGGTTCTTCAATGTACTATAACTGCTGATCAGATCACAAGCAATCAGTTAGTTAAATGTTGTGCCTTTACACCTGGAATTAAAAATGCAGCATCACTTCAGAGTCACTTTAAGCACTGCAGATGATTTCCCTGCTTTGTTAGCAAATAAAAATGGAGCTTTTTTTAGTGCTAAATGGATGTGGACAAATATGTCCCAAGCCTCGGAGTATAGCCTGAGTGGTCAATCTCACTATATTTTGGTTGTGTTGACACCTGTATTTAGCACTATGATACTATTAGTCAGATCATTTCTTAATTTCAATCAAATATAAATGGAACCTAATACACAACATGCAATTTAAGTTAAAATTTTCATTTTCAGTTCATCACTTTCTTTGAATTTTCAGTAATCCAATATTTTTTTTATTTTGTATATGTACAAAATTATTAGGATAATGTTACACATACAGGAGTACCTTAAAATATGTCTGTGCAAATGTTTGCATAATGAACCATAAGAGCATTTGTCACGTTAAACACTGATGTTGAACAAGAAGGTTTGGCTGTTCTAGTTTAAATTTTAAAAATATTTTTTCAGATTTACAGATTTCCCCAAACTGTTTTCACAAAGTTGGAAGTATACATTTGTCAGAACTACATGCCTGAGTGTTTTTTATTTTATTTTTATAAATATACATGTGTATTTTTATACGCATATGGCCATTGCCTGAACAAAATACCTAATTTTAATAATTGTTTCAGTAAGGTGTGTCCCGAAGATTTTGTCCATACATTTTTTCAGTGGTAAGGAAAATATATTTTGAAATTGGTTAAATCAATAAGTGAGTGAATATATTACAATTACAACTACTTATCTGATAACAATCGTTAATGTATGTTAGTTTTCTCACAAAAAAATGGTGGATGATCTTAACATGGCAAAAATCATTGGGGGGAAAAAGAAATCATCATCTTAGGGCCACAAATTCTCCAAATTAAAGGTTGGTGGAATTTGTTAAACTATGGAACATCATATGGAAATTTTATGCCCTTATAACACATTTACATTTTTGTTCATAACCCAAGGTCAGATTAGAACTTTATTTAAAGAAAACAAACTAATAAAAATCTGAGGCTCATGGATAAGTGTAGTTGAAGGATTGTGATCCAGGGTCCTATATGCATAGTACATGCTGTCATGGACTACATGACATACAAAAATAACAAATATTAAATCAAAATCTGCTTCCAAGAAGCTAAGTTCCAAGAAGTTTGGTTGTCACTTAAACTCCCAGCAGAATACTCATCCAAAACATATGTTCTGTTTTACTAAACACAAAATAAAATTTATGCCAAAGAAAAGAAAATTAGGAAGTACATAAATAGTCTTCTGACTAAAAGATCTTTACAGTATTGTTTTTAAGAGCCCCATGAATGCTTAATGTTTTTTTTCTCTCTCCTTAAGTTAAGGTTCTCATTTTTGTGTTGGTAAACAGCTTTTTCTTATTTTTAAAATGAAGAAATAAAAGCATCCATACATTTTTATTTTACAGTCTGTAGTTGTTAGGATTCTGTTGAAACTGAAAAAGATACGTTTTGTTGAATGCAGATCCGTTTGAAAACCAAGCCCTTAAACCCGTTAAAGGCTGGGACATATGGTCTTTGTTACTCGATGTCCATCAGCCACCTGCCAAATGCACGGCTTGTTGGTGCGACCACGTTCAAGGTCAATGATGGATTCATTAAAGAATTGGATGTTTTCCAAATGACTGTTTGAACCTTAGTGTCTGTTTTGATTCTCTATCAGTCTATGACATTTTACCCTTTTTTTTCTTAGCTGGCTATAGAGGAGGACTGTGTGGCATTGGATCAGTTCTCAGAGCACCTGCTTGCTCCTCTGCTGCAGCTGGCATCTGACCCTGTGCCCAACGTTCGTGTGCTGCTGGCCAAAACCTTGCGCCAGAGCTTGATGGAACGAGGTCAGTTCCCGTCTATTCCCTCATTACATAGCAAAGTGTCTATATTGCTTTAAAGCTAAATTATCTGACTGTCGAGAAGCTACTGTTGTGGGTCAATTAAGGTTTTTGTTCTTCTCATGGCACAAAATGTCATTTTATTTAGTCATAGCTTTAAAAGCCTGACCATTTATCCAGTTGAGAATAAAGAACGCAGAATAGAGTATTGTAAAAGGGAATTTGTTGCTGTAAGTAAAATGAAAATGATCTCGTTTTAAAAAGATGTGTGTGGTTTTTTTTTTATATGTCATCACTTAGTGGTCTGTTTCTTTTTGTTTAATTGCTCGATTTTGTACTCTAAAGGTCTGCATACATAAAATAAAATAGTTTTAGCTGCCTACAAAAATCATCCACAAGCTGTGATACTCACCAAAAAGACTAAAAACTCTCAGTTCTTAGTTGTGATATTTTCCCCTCTTCCTCCATGTAATAGGGTTCTAACACTTTAAACTTTTTGTGTTTATGTTTAATATTTTTTAATAGCAATTTTTTTC
The DNA here is from genome assembly GCA_019802435.1 of Corydoras maculifer. Taxonomy (NCBI): domain Eukaryota; kingdom Metazoa; phylum Chordata; class Actinopteri; order Siluriformes; family Callichthyidae; genus Corydoras; species Corydoras maculifer. The sequence goes on from JAFMOD010000391.1 coordinate 1,977,042, forward strand.
TTTTTAAACTAAACAGCAACTATTTGATGGCATTGATGTACATTATACAGATATCATGTGAATGTTTAACTCCCATAATGGTTTATTTTGTTCTTGAGAAAAATAAAAAAAATCTGTAGAGCTTTTAAAAATCTGTAGAGCTAAATTCTGTTTTTAAACACATTTGCAAATTGCAAATATAATTTAAACTAGGTTTTAGTACATATACTACTACTCCTCTGTACAGGTGACTCTGTCCTCTGTAAATCAGACTGTGTAATGGTGTCACATGGGATATTTTTTTTCATATTCTGTAAGGGTGGTAAAATGATTCTGTGTGTGTGTGCGAGCTGTGGTTTACAGATGCTGTGTTCCCTTTTGTCAATAAAGCTGCTTTAGATTATTCCTCTTAAATGTTCGGTTTTAAATTTCAGACCACAGGACATTCCCAGTATGCGTCATGCTTCTTTCGATGTTTTTGCCACAAAAGTTAGCATCAGGCTTGGGCCAAAGGAAGTATTTCAAATGACTCTTAGTCATCGTAAGCAGATGTCTCTTGACAACAGAACTTTGTGTCTGATAACTTTTGCTGTCAACTAGACATTTCGATTGAACTTCCTATAAACCTTATACTAGTTCTGCTGTTAAGTTCTTTTGGTCGTGAACTAATAGTGACCTGTTAACTACAGCATTCATAGGATGAAGTTGATGAACCATACTTTAGAGTTTATCGATGCTGCGTCATAAGTCTAGACGGTTATTTGATGTGAAAGCTGTGTTTAGGCTGGTGGGAGGGGGGGCTTAATCTGAAGGTTGAGGGTTCAAATCCGCTCATGTTAGTAGTGTGGACATTGAAACCTCATTGCTCAAAGAGAGCTGCATTGTGATTGACCTTGTATTCTATCCACAACCATCAATTTTGGGTACTTTTAAAGTCATTTTGGATAAAAGTGTTTGCAAAATGACCTCATTAATGTTCATAATGATGTGTTCAGCCTGACAGAAGGTGGATTTTTGATTTCATATCATTTTTAAACATCCTACTAATCTTATTTTCCTCTTCTGTTTCATTATAGAATATTTTCTGCACTCTGCAAACTCCCACCAGGAGACTCTGGAGCAGACGCTTGTGTCTTTGCAGATGGACATGGACAAAGATGTCAAATATTTTGCCAGCGTGCACCCAGGAAGCACACGCTTGAATGAGGATGCCATGAGCACTACTTCCTCCACGTACTGAATACGTGCATCGCAACTTCGAGCTTGGTTGGTGGTCCAGGGGCTTTTATTTGTCCGGGATACAGGCACAATGACTGAGAGACCTGTTTGCTTGGGAACAAGTCGTACCAACTGTTTCCCATCAGCAGCTCACTACAGCAAGAAGTGTTTTTTATATTTTTGCCACACAAGCCTTAAAAGTGTCTTCCTTAACACCAGAGAATACTTGAATATCTGGAGCTGTCTTATCAACAAACTACATCAGATCTGTGAAAACATTCACATATCTCAAATTCAGGGAGCGGGTGACTTTATTCCTTCCCTCATCCTCTTCTTGTTCTCGCTCTCTTGTTGATGGACCTTCCGGTTTTTTTTTTCTTTTCCCTCTTTTTACCATAGCAGCAAGCCAGTGACTCTTTATCTTTACCTCCCACCACGTTTCCAGAAAGACCATAGCGGAAGGTCTTTTCATATTTTATCTTGTTTTCCTGTTTTGATACTGTACTAAACTACGTAGGCGACTCATATGCTGCAGATCTATTAAACGTGAAGTTCAACCCCCGCAGCCTTCTCTTCCAGCAGTCTGGAAATCCTCGATGGAGAGCGGGCACGGTTTTCTTCTCAAGGGCTTGAGCCGCCATGGTTTTAAAGTCTAATGCAACACATTGTTGTACCCACGGACACAGGCTTCTCCTGGCATGCAGGGGTTCCATGTCCAAATGGAGAAAGAACTGTTGTATTTTTTAACCAAAATTACAAGCAGTCCATTTTGCAGAGTATGTAGTGATTTCGTTATTAAGAAAGTGTGATGGTCACACTTTGCCCTCGGGTATTTTAACTCAATTTCAAGCTTCCCCCACAACCCACGCATCACGTGTACTGTACATATCCTAGTCAAATGTCCTTTTTTTCAATTTTGATCAGTGATCATGAATAGAATTGTGATATGTTCTAACCTGTTCAGAATAAAAGTTAAGATGCAAATTTGTTTACTTGTTTGGAGATTTCTTTAGTGATGGTCGACGTCTTCCCAAACCTACAATCGTTGTCAATTGAAAATCATTCATCCTTTATCTTCTGCTTTATCCTCTACTAGGGTCGCGGTGGGTGGCTCCCTATGGCCATCCAGGGGAGAATGTTTTGGGCGCTGGGCAGACAAGACACCAATCTATCGCTGGGCACACACTCACACAGACCCACACAAACACACTCTATATGGGGCAATTTGGAGAATTCACTTAACTTTGAATCCATGTTTTTTTGACTGTGGGAGGAAACCAGAGAACCCAGAGGAAACCCAGATGGAGAACAAGGAAGTTCCACCCAGACTGGAAGTCGAACTGGGAATTCTTAGCGCTGAGAGGAGAACGTGCTCACCACTAAGCCACCATGCCGCAAAAAGCCAAAGCAATAAAAAATATATAGGCAAAAGCCATTAACAACAAAATTCTCGAGCTGACCTGTGAGACCTGTACTGCCCTTTACTGAATCGCTAATCATTTTCTCTTGAAAACAAACACCTTTGGAAAAAACTGAAATCCTTGTACCGTAGTTTCTCTTTCAGTACAACGTTCTACTTGATACAAATACTTTGTTTAGTTCTGTCCTATATGGAACCAGCAGCCATACCGTGCAATTCAGTAGGTCAGTCATCCATATAAAAATCTACTGAATGTTTTATTTATAAGTAAATTATCCATTTCAGGCTTGTGCGTAGACGTTATTCACTTATAGAGCTGTTTCTGAAATCACATGCTGCTTACTACATAGTAGGCAAATGCCGTAGGTCAGACTGACTAATACGTCTAAATATTCAGCAGGTGAAAATTTCCCTGATGACCTACAGAACTGGACGATGGCGCTTCAGACAGGGTGCCAGTCTATCGCCAGGCACACACACAGACTTGCTAGAATCAAATGTTTTGAAATAAAATTCATTCATTCATTCATTATCTCCTGCTTTATCCTCTATTAGGGTCGCGGTGGGGGTCCCCATGCCCATCCAGGGGAGAACGTCTCGGGCGCTGGGCAGATAGACCCAGGACAGGGCGCCAATCCATCGCTGGGCAAACTCTCACTCACACAGACACACTCTATATGGGGCAATTTTGAGAATTCAATTGAGTTGATCCATGTTTTTGAACTGTGGGAGGAAACCAGAGAACCCGGAGGAAACCCACGCAGACACGGGGAGAACATGGAAACTCCACCCAGATGGGGATTCGAAGCGGGAATCCCTAACGCTGAGAGGCGAATGTGCTGACCACTAAGCCACCATGCCGCCTTGAAATAAAATCACCTTCTAATTAGCAAATCAGTGAAACTAAATTTGCACTGTGACTATTGTTCCTGTCCGGGAATAACTACTAATGCTGTCTAAAAGGTCAATGTAAGTGATTTACAGTGATCACGAATCTAGATCCCTTGCTTAAATAAACATTAATCAAATTAACTGTCCAGACAAATCTGATCCGTTCAGGAAATCAGACCTAAACTGAGTCACCAAAAAAAGCAACAGATGTTTATAGAGTTAAATCAAGTTGGTGAAAAATAATAAAACTTTAGCATCTATTGAAAATGTAATTCCTCTGGGTTCTCCTGCTTTATCCTCTACTAGGGTCGCGGTGGGGTTCCCCATGCCCACCCAGGGGAGAATGTCTCGGGCGCTGGGCAGATAGACCAAGGACAGGGCGCCAATCCATCGCTGGGCAAACTCTCACTCGCAATTTTGAGAATTCAATTGAGTTGATCCATGTTTTTGAACTGTGGGAGGAAACCGGAGAACCCGGAGGAAACCCACGCAGACACGGGGAGAACATGGAAACTCCACCCAGATGGGGATTCGAGCCGGGAATCCCTAGCGCTGAGAGGCGAACGTGCTAACCACTAAGCCACCGTGCCGTCGCAATGGAATTAGTTTTTTTAATTATGTAAAATATAAATTATTGTGCATCCAAAATAAGTTTGCAGGACAACTGTTACTAATACAGCATGTAGTCTGTTGAAACGTAGGATCAGTAAGATTCTGATTAGTGTATCAACATCAATCCATTATTCTCACAAAAGTCTATGCAACTGGTGTTAATCCAGAGGATTGTAGGTTCTACATAAAGTATGTGTGTTAAAATGTGCTTCAGTTGTGTGGTGTATGGGACACGGCTAAAGACTCTTTATTTTGTGTCAATTAAACAGAATATAAATTTATCTGTGGGAACATTTTGAACAAGGCTTCATCCACATCAGAATGAGGCAAAATGTAGGCTTATTTTTATATATTTTTATATTATAAAAACTACCATTTTTGTACAAGCCCTCCAACTGATGTATTCAAAAGTAAGCAACAGATTTTAAGACCCTTTAATTAATGTGGCTGGTAAATTGAGGAATGCTAACAAGCATCATGGCAGGAGGCCATCTGAAGCTTTCACCTGTGTTCAGTGCCAAGTCACATTGGTCATGTGACTAGACCAATCTCCTCACCGAAATGAAAGCCTCTTTTGTAAGAGTTCCCATCCTAATCACCCTCTATACACCCCAGCCATCTGCTAGCTGACCAGGAATCCAGTATTGATCATAAGCAGCTCCATTCAGAGGAAGTCAGGCTGACCGATTAGTGCACCTGCATTCTGAATGTCTTTTTAGCATAAAGGAATAAGACCCGGGGTTTGCAATGTATTTCTGTTGCATTCCCCACTTACACTGCAAACTCCATGACAGAGGTTTCTGAATACTGTAATATTAAATAACTGTTAAACGTTCCATAAATTACATTTTGTTTCATGTAAGCGACACAACCAGAACGATTTCAAGATTTTAAAATGAAGGACTCAAGAACAGATTCTTTAAAAATACTTTTTGCAGAAATGTTTATTGACACACCGCATTAACTGTCATTCGTCATTCAGTATCAGTGTACAGTGAACTGTATGAACAGATTTGCTGTTTTGTTTGCATGATAATAAAAAAAAACATATGCTGCAGTTACAGGTGAGGTTAAAAACACCAGGTTATTCCTTTAACTTCACACATGGTACTAAAAATTGTTTAAATGCCTCCTGTAATCGGAGTATAATATTTTACAGGGTGAATGCAGCTTCTAGAATTCAACATCAACCAATTAATCCACATATATAACCAGAACCACAATGTCCCATCTGTTTTGTTTATCTACAAGTAACAGGAGAAAAATAAAGATGCAGGTTCCTGGGCATAGCAACCTTGATCTATATGTGTAATATAGTTATGGGGAATATAATACACACAGCTCATGATCATATCGCTCATAAGTAAAGTATTATTTAACCTGAAACTGATTCTTAAACTGCAGTCATAACCTGACAGCAGTCTTACATGTACCATTAAGACTTAAATCATCACTACATAATGATTTGCTTTGATTTCCTTCTCCATTTCCCAGTTATGCAAAACTCCACTTAACAGATCTACAAAACATGATTTATGCAAATGAGAGCTTTTACTTTAATAAAGAAATTTGAGTATTATTAACCAGAATACTGGAACAAAAGCAATTAGGATTATAATGAGAGCGGGACTGACAGATTGCCAGCAGAGTCTTTATAAAAACTCTTAACTGTCAAGTTTAATTAAAAATCTAGTCATATTAAACATTATCCATTTAAATTAAATTATAAAGCATAGACTCCAAACAGTTTCTACCCCTACATTATTTTTAATATTGACAGAAATCTGTACTGTTGTATTAGCAGTTATACAAGCAGCTTGCTACGTGGTGGTTTACAATTAGAAGTATTATAAAAAGAATACATTTACTTTGCTAGAGACCTGTGATACAAAGAGTAAAAAGTCAGCACAAAGAGCGGAAATCGGAGGCTTACATTTTACATGATTGTCTTCAAACCCTTAGGTCAGCATCTCCTGAGCCACATTGTCTGGTCACTGCACCCTCTAGTGGCAGGAGCTTTACCATTTCCATCATGCATATGAGCAGCCCAGCTTCAGATCAGGCAGTTCATGCACTTAACCGCTTTGCTGCCATAGTCGATACACTCAGGCCCAATGCACTCACAGCAGGCATTGTGGAACCAGCGGTACTTTGAGCCCCCCATTGACTCGCAGTACTGCTTACATTGACGTATGGAAACGCAGTCATCAAAATACACCACTGTGCACATGGTGTCTACAGAAAGAGAAAGATCATAAGACACGTCTTTTAGACCCACCATGGGGAGTAATTACATAAGATTAAAATTAGATGTATTATTCATTCATTCATTATCTTCTGCTTTATCCTATATTAGGGTCGTGGGGGGTTCCCCATGCCCATCCAGGGGAGAAAGTCTCGGGCGCTGGGCAGATACACCCAGGACAGGGTGCCAATCTATCACTGAGCACACACACTCTATAGGGAGCAATTTGGAGAATTCTATTGACTTGATCTGTGTTTTTGGACTGTGGGAGGAAACCGGAGAACCCGGAGGAAACCCACGCACACATGGAAACTTCACCCAGATGGGGATTTGAGCTGGGAATCCCTAGTGCTGAGAGGAGAACATGCTAACCACTAAGCCACCTTTGTATTGTATTACATTATATTTATTACATTTGTTCAATAACAATTTTGGATGATGTAAATTACATATGTTATTATTCATCATTACGTGGGCATCTCCTTTATCTAGAGAAAATTACAGAGATAAGTTCAACACACAAAGTGTCACGGTGTTCAATAAGCCACTGTCCAACTATAATTACACAATAAAATACAATAATTCAGCAATTCCATTTTCACCTGTTTTGAGTGATCAAGGTCATTGAAAAACTAATGTGCTGACATATGCTGAGTAGTTTTATTTAGATCAGCTGTTTTTCAGCTCGAATGTGTCGAGGGTTGTTATGTTAGCGGTCATACAAATGTACTGTAAAGCACAGCAGGATGTGGCCAACATGTCAGCATCCTTTCATTTTGATCCTTATTCCTACATCATTATTGAGATGGAGTGATGGGGAAAGCAGAAGCTTAATTTAGTCAGTAGGGCAAGAAGCAGAGAAACACCTACATAGTCCATCACAGGGCAGACATATAGATGCAATCAAAACCAGTACATGTTACAGTACAACACCATGTCACAGTGAAGACTTTGCATTGTGGAAATACTTTTAACTGAAAAGCATAATTACAATAATGCAAACCTCTGACCAATCCTGTTACTCAGCAATCACATGTCGGAAGACCAGTTTATTAACGATTATGCTTTCAATAAATGCATTTATAAATCAAATCTTGGTCGTCTATTATAATGTGTTTGTAACGGACGCTTAGTGGTTAGCACGTTCGTCTCTCGGCACTAGGGATTCCCGGTTTGAATCCCAATCTGATTGGTGTTTCCATGTTCTCCCCGTGTCCGCGTGGGTTTCCTCAGGGTTCTCCAGTTTCCTCCCACAGTCTATTGAATTTTCCAAATTGCCCCATCTAGAGTGTCTGTGTGAGTGAGTGTGTGAATTGGCACCCTATCCTGGATGTATCTGCCCAGCCCCCAAGATGTTCTCCCCTGGATGGGGGGAACCCCACCGCGACCCTGATAAAGGATAAAGAGGAAGATAATGGATAGATGTGTTTGTAACTGTTTTATTTAAGCAATAAGGCAATCGAGGTGGTGCATTATTGTAAATAAATTGCAGGAAAGTGATGTAACTACACACCGCTACATGTTGTGCCTAATAAAATCTCGTTCCCATGATTTATTCCCAATAATGCACAACCACAGGGGCATTATTGCTTTTATAGAAATACACACTTAATGGAATTTACATCTAGAAAGGACAAAGACAAACTGATTACATAAATGCATTTCAGGCATACATTGAGCTGCAAATTTATTACATTACCGAGCATCTGATGGGGATTTCAAATCAGCAGATGCCCAACATTAAATGGAACATTTAATTAATGTAAGATCAGTCCTGCCCCTGCTCTCAAAACCGACTCGAGAGTTGATGAATTGAGAAGTTATCTAATAAAAAGATAAAACACTGCCTCCCAGTTGTTTATTATAGTATAGCCCCCGAGTATAGCTCCCAGGAATTATTATAGTTTAAGCCTGTTTGATTGCATTTGGGCCAGGAGGGCTTCACTGATTAAACAGTCAAGGAAGAATAAAGTTAATGTTTTGAAATGGCAAAGTTCTAATTCTGACCCTAATCCACCAAAAAAAAAAAAGCAAGCAGTTTGTGTGATATGATTCATAATTATAAACAACAGCTAAAGTCGTTTTTTTTTTAAGAAGTTGGAAGAAGCCAAGGAACAGGACTGAGCAATTGCCAAAAAGTTTTAGTTATAGTTATAAATACATAAAGGGACACATCAGGTACCTATTTATGTAGACATTTGGAAACTTCTATAGCATTTACAAAATTTTATGCACCTCTGTAGTTTCTAGACATTCAGCGTAATGCATTGTGGGTTACCTTGAATATTGTCATAGCTGGAATGGATGCTATTGCCAGCTAGTGAGACATTTTGATGTTGGTCCTCCAATGTTTCCAAAAAGGAAACTAAGCTTTCATGATGAGAAAGTTCCTCAGCTACAGGAAAAGAGACCACCAACATGTTGATGGGAGCTTCTCCCTCAGTAAGCGCTCTAAAGAGAGATGGGATTGGCCTGTACAGCTCCTCCACTGTGCTCTTTGAGGTGGCTGGTGTGTCACTGTAGTTCCTTGGATTGCACATGCCTGAGAGGAAGTCATAGTCACAAAGTAAACACAGCTGGAATTAAAACACAGTGATATTTGAATAGGAACATGTGGTGAACATGAAGTATATTCAGGCTATATACATGCATCAATCAGGTCATTGTCCCCCTAAGACCAAGAAGGAAAGGATAGTTCAAAGATATATACCATAATTCTAGTATACACAGAGGTTTTGGCAGTAGACATTCTTTAGAAAATTACTGGTTACAAAATGACTACGTATCAAAAGATTCCAGAAATAAGCCGAGGGAAAGAAAGACGCAGTAGTAGTAATGGTAACAAAGAATAACTGTTAGTTCATTCTGAATCTATATCTGTAGAAATTGTGAACGTGTTTAATTACTAGTTCGCTGACTTACCCACACAGTCACAACATTCCTCCCACAAGGTGCCCAGGCAAAGCATGCACTCCTTACAACAGGAACAGTTGCCATCTGAGGGTCTGCACTGACACAGCTCCTAAAACAGGCAATACAAGTATCAGCCCTGAGACAACGACATAAAATGAAAAAAAAAACAAGAAAACTACAAATGGCCTTTTCCTTTAACAACTTTCCCTTACTCTCATCTCTGAATGACTTCTAATTATTTGTAATCGTTGTATAATGAAACCAAGCAGCTGCAACATTTCTCAGCATGAAGTAGGAAATTCCTGTTTATGAAATAAATACACAGAACATTTTGCTGGCAGCTTTACTAACATACTTTTGCATTAGGATCAACAGTCTATTTAATCATTTATGTTAAAACAAATTGACAAAAAAAACATAAATCTATGTACCATTTTTTCTGAAGGGAAAGAAGGCTGAATATGATCCTGATTGAGAGTGAGTGTGATTATTTTCCTAGTGAAATGCATGTGGCTGAGGATTATTAAGTATGAGTGTTGCACTGTTGGTGTGCACTGCGCAAACTCAGACTGACTACAGAGCAGCAGGAGGGGCCAGAAGTGGAGGTCACATTCCAGATGTGAACAATGAAGTAAAAAAAAATCCTTACCAGCCTACCCGTCGCCAGAAGCAATAGAGAATGTGGATTAGCATGAACGTTTTTGGCATGCTAACAACCATCACAAAAACTGCTCTATTTACAGTTTTACCTTTTCCCACAAAGTTATTTTTACAACTGTTTGACTTTGTGGTTCTAACTATTACAGTTCTGGATTATTTAAAGAAATAATGTGGCCTGCTTAATAAAATAAAAAATTTATATATCTTACTAATTGCAATGAAAAAAACTATTAAAGGGGTGAAATACTGAAGTACATTCTGGCTGTTGCCACAAAAGAAAGATGCTCTTTCTGATGCAATCCTTATTATATTTATACTTGGGCTTGGGATTGACAATATGAGCGCATAGATATATGTGCCTCTAATGGCTAGAACAATTTAGTCTTCAATTTACCTGTCAGCATGTTTTGGAAGCCAGAAATCTCTGAGAAAACAAATGCAAAAAAAAAAAAAAAAAAACCACACACAACAGAAAGACATGCAGACTCCACACAGAAATGACCTGTGTTTATCGAACCGGAAAGTATCTTGCTGTGAGACTAAAGCATTAACCACTGTATCACAGTTTTGTTTAAGTAAATTATGAATATTTTTATTTCAAGCAACTATTGATAATTTCAAAAGAAAACTTTGTTGTTGTTGCATCACCACAGCTTTCCGTAGTCACTGAAATTTCATTTTCTATTATACAAATTCCTCTTCTTTATAGAGTACGTTTTTTAATGGACTCTATAAACTTGGTAAAATTGTGCCTTTTGGATTTTTTTTTAATGTTCACATATTGAGTTACTGAATGATAATGAAAATATGGGGCATGTTTGTTTGTTTTTTTAATCCCAATTTTACTATTGAAGCCTTTCTGCTGTAATCTGCTGCACACTCCAACAATACAGAGAACATCACTTTTTGGAGAAAACTACAACTTAATAAAAACGAAACACATTACAACAAAGAGGAGTCTGTTGATGGTCAAGAAGCATAAATTCTTACCTGTATTAGACACTTGCTGACATCACTGGCACACAGGGCCTTATTGCAGGCACTGGAAAGGGAGAGGGCTGAAAGGAAAAAAAGTAGTGCTGCACACAGGGAAGTTCGTGTCCAGACCGACTGCATTCCTCCACCAGCAAATCTCATCCAGTCTGCATTCATAGGGAAGTTATAACCAGTTATTAGTATTCCTTTCTTTGTATAATTAATTGGAGGCAGATCTTATCTGTTGGTGCAGGAGTGTTCAAATGCACTCACACTCTGTGTATTATTCTTACCATCAGAATAACATAACTACAACATATCTTTAGTCATGTAGCTACAACTAGAAGAAAATCTGACTGACATGAGGAACAAAAAAAGTTAGTTAAGTAGTGTAAGGTTTAACGTGATGATTGAACTTTCGTACAGATGCAATCTTTATTAAACCTACAGACCACATACACAATGAAACAATGTTAATAAAAGATGGCAGACCGATGGCAGTCTTTTCTCAGTAGTGTTCAGGTCAGTGCTAACTGCACATGTGCTACAGATGTGTTTACGCAAATCAGAACCTGGAGTAACACAATAGCAGCGACAAACCCATCAACACATAACCATTTAAAAACATGAACACGTAAAAAGCAGGAAAACACACGACATGTAGCACCTTTCCAAACTACCACAGATAACCTCGGCAGTTTTCCTCTCTCGCCATTGTTATGATAAAATGGGCGGCAACATCAAAGCAGCTCTTAACGGCGCGAGGCCAGTTAATCGAGCAACTATAGGCCGAATTTCATATGACTTTCCTTCAGAGAAAAAGCGCACTACTAAATGAGCTTAAACTTAGACATTATAGCGTATTAACAATGGAAACAACCGATAACTCAGCTTTGGTTTGATATAAAACTTTGCCTCACACAAACAGTGAAACAGTAGGATATTTACCTGTACGTATTTAGTATGCTATGGTACATTATGTTTTACTAAAAAAATAAACATAATTGTCTAGTAAATTACAATATGAACGAATAAAATTCATGTTCTTTGTTTGTCATGTGAGAAACCGTGGAAACTAAATATAAATTCAGCGTTACAAACGGAACGATACTCACTTTATTAACAGCAACTTTTATTAATATAGGGACAAAAGTTGAGATACGTATTTGTTCCACTGAACTCATAATGCAAAACAAGACTTAACACGAACAGAACATATTCATTTGTTTAAAAAAAAAAAGAAAAAAGAAGCAACACTAGAAAAACTCCTCATCCCCTCATCTTTTCACAACGTAGCGAATATAAAACACAGAAACTATAACTGGCTCCGACTTACCGCCTCAAAATAAAGTTTCTTTTAAACTCCGACAAGTTATAGCAGGCTGTTTCGTTGTTTACGTGAGGGCAGTGAATATAATTAAGACATGTTCAGTGTCGATGGCGTACCTCTTCTCTTCACACAAAGCGAAGCTGCAGCGGGACAGACAGGCGCCTTAAAGAGACAGTACCTCTAAAGTGCAGGTGTGAGGCCCTCAGCCCTGCCCAAAGTGACTCACCCCCACAGCACACACATTCCCACATTCCCAACCTCCACACGCCACGCAGTGTTTCACTTTTACCTTCATTGTCTTCAAATGTCAACTAAAACTGTACAAAACTAAACTACCAACAACCAACTAGTCTATACATTTAACACATTAGTTACTTTAGATTTGGTTTTAGAGGTTTTAAAGAAATTAGGACTGCACCATACCACTTTTTTTTGTCAAAGCAAGTCCTTACATTTGAGTATTTGTTAATACAAAATACTGATTTGTCTT
>JAFMOD010000391.1:1991644-2002627 GCA_019802435.1 Corydoras maculifer
AAAGCAGTTTTTAACACTCAATTCCCTCTAAAAGTAAGAGTGGGATAATTCTTTACATGCAAATGGTAAAACATGGATTTGGTTAAAGAGATAAAAAGTATTGGGATATCAATCTGAAGAATAGTCCACCATAAGTTGCCAATGTGGGCCCTTAACCGTCATTACTTCATGGGAACTCTATTATGGATGACCAACCATGAAGTTGAGATATTTTGAAGTCACTCTGGATAAAAAGCATCTGCAAAATGACATTGTTAAAACCTTTCATCACTAAAATGTATTTGAACATACAAGTATGTCCATGGCCATCTTTATTTGTACTTCTTAGGTAAACAAGTTTAACACTTGTGTGGGAAATTTGTTAATGCCAACATCTTATAATTCAAATTCATAAAATAGAAAAAAAAGCTAAATCTTTAAGACTTGCAAAGAAACAGATCATATTTTATGTGCCAAGAAAATGACAAGTGAAAAAATACAAAAAAAAAAAAAAAAAAAAAAAGTCAAGCTTCAACACTTGTTTTTGCATGTACATTCTCAGATGGTCATCGTTTGAAAAAACATCTTAGAAGCATCTAATTTAAGAACTCAAATACCCACTAGTTTAAAGCTTTCACTGCTTTAGAGATCATGAGTGAGTAAACCCAGTTCCGTAACCACAAAGAGCCCATTGGGGATGTTCTTCATCCTTAAAGTACTGGGCTAATAAATATGGACTTCCCAATAAAAATGACCAAAAATGCAAAGTGGAAATAAATTATTTTGCACCCAAGAAAAAAAAACAATGTTGGGTATTAGTTGTGCTTTAGCAAGTCACATAAGATCTAAAACCCTGAACACACTGTATGATGAAGCTCGATAGAGATGAAAAAGAGACAAAAGAAATATAGAAAACTGGCACATCATTCTATTCTATCAGCTTTCAGAGAGGGAAAGTAATTCCTCAGAATATTCTGTCCGGCCCAAGAATGCAGTGCACTTTAAAATATGGCAGACTCACAATCATGACGGCCATTTACTTAGTGAGTTGGTCCAGCTAAGTACAAGCTGGTGAATGAAGACAGCCTTGTAGACACATACAAAAAAAAAAAAAAAAAAAAAAAAAAAAAAAAAAAAAAAAAAAANGAAATACATACATCAAACCAAAGAGTATGCAATTGCAGATTGAAGTAGATTTTCATTGCTCTTCAGCTCAGATAAAAAAAAAAAAAAAGTTTGACTGTATTAGTGAATATTTGGGACGTGTTGACCAGTCTCTGTAATGGTGAATAACAGGGGAACTGCTGGACCCCAGCAGACTGAGTTCAGCACTGGATGCTTTAAACAGCCAACAGCCAAGTCAGATCTGATCTCTTCACTCATCTGATCCAGCTGAACGTTTCTGTGTCCTTTTTCTTGGGGATCTTCGAGGGGAAGCCTTATCTATTAAAAAAAAAGAAACGCAGATTACTATAACTTAATTAATTTAATAACTTTAGCAGTGACCATCTAAAACAATGCTTACATCATTCATTTTAGAAATAACTTAATCTAAGGACTGCTGAATCCCACACATGCTGGCTAGCTTGTATTTTAATACCATGGTAAACTTAAGTTATATTCATGGCAAGATTCAACTGAAGATTATAGACATGTGGTCATTTTAAAATACTTACTTGTTTAAATATTTCCTTTATTACTGTATATGTAACCAGTGTCAGCTGTGTGTGTGTCTGGGATATGTGATCAACATGTGTTTATGTCTTGTGTGCACATGTGTTCACTTTTTATGAAGTTGGTGTGAAAGTCTGTGGTCAATGCATATACATAGACAATCACACCATCTTTCTGTTGTTGTAGGCTCGATTTATTTAAGCATTAAAGATGGGACATTGATTCACCGCAATTAATTTTCAGTTTGGATATTTTACTACATTTACCACATTGGATGTAAGAAAAGAGCCATTGTAAGAATCTTATAAACCATTTGCTGCTTGTTTGGGATTTTTTTTGTGTAACTGTTTGTGCTTTAATTCTCAGGGACACCATCTTGGCCAGCACACTGTTTAATATTTGGTGATTCTGGTAATAGGAGTTCAGTGTTTAAAGACAAGATTTAGATCTGGATTTATGGTTCTTTGTATTATTTTTATGAAGTAGTATGCCTCTAAAAACAGAACTGTGTTTATGCAAGACTGTTCTCTTGATTTATGGTTTTGGAATGGTCCATATTTATAACAGAGAGGAACATTTGATTTTCTGCTGCCAAAGGAAAAAAAAGTCTTTGAAGTATACATTACGATGAGTGCTGTGTTCCTCATGTTTGCTTGGGTCGATGTTAATCTTAAGAAGAAAAGAAAAGAAAAAGGATAGGAAAGAGAAAAAAAAGAAAAAAAAAGAGGGGGTTCTCTAAGGGAGAGCCATGATGTTCATCTTTTGCCTTAGTTTCCCTGCAAGCTGTTACCCCAGCCCATAGCTCAACATGTAGGCTCTATATTACAGCTAACTGTATACCCAGGTGATGCATTTTATAGGACAAGCCGAGTCCCATAATTGATACCGTCGTCGTCCAATGTTGTTTTGCTCATTATATTTTAATAAGGGGGCTAAACACCTAATTTTGTTATTGTTTAAAAATTTAAGAAACATTTTTGCTCTAAAATGTGGGAAAAAAATAAGTTTGTAGACAACACAAAACCTAAACCTTTGTTTTGCTTTTACTGGGTTTATCCAAACCCAACAACCCTGCCCACTTGACAGCCATGTGGTGGCTGCATGTCTCACAACTGCCAACTTACTTTAATAACAATCAGCATCGAAAATTGTCATTAAAATGTTCATAATAGAGGATTTTATTAAGACTTTAATACTGACTAAAGCATGGTTTAAGTTGTGTTTTTCGCACAAAACTCTATCGCTCTCACACACACACACACACACACACACAAATGTATTCAAGAAATATGTTAAAAAGGAACATAAAGGTAAAGGAAGCTACAGAAAGTCTCACCTCGTCGACTTTGCACTGTGGATGCGAGAGGAAAAACATGAACAGAATGAGGAATCCAGAAAGCAAGTGAGAGCACCACCAGCCAAAACCCATGCAAGAGAAAAGATAGCAGAAGACAGCAGGAGTCACATCTCAGCAAAAGCCCACAAAAAGAAATTTTAAGTTAGAAATAAAGCAAAGATTTGGGAAAAACTCACTGATTTGATTGAGTGTCTCCTGAGGAATCCAGCTCATGTCCACATCATTATGGTTGGCAGTTCCCATCTCAATCTTGGCAGCAGGTCTCCTCCTCTGCACAGCCAAATAATAGCAGATACATGAAGTTCATTAACATGGTTGTTTTATTTACATCTATTAATACATGTACAGTAAATCACACATTGAATTCTAATTCTTTACCAAAAATGTCACTTTAATAACTAGCGACCTGTGAGGTGCCTACACTGTCCAACTTACAACATTCTTTTCCCTTTAATGCTACTTTGCTGAACAAAACAAGTTACAGCATTTACAGCCATAAAAGTAACAAAAGAATGAGCTGCTCTGAGAGTAGTCCTTAAACAAGTATTATTTTGACTTTCACCCTCAAGGATTCATGTTGGATATTTACCAGTGAAAAAGACTGTATTCACATTCTTCCTCAATTTATCCCAAATCATCAAAAAGTTGATAGATAAATTAAATGCATCATTATTTTCTTTATTTTTTGCCCACTGCAAGTAATTAAGACATTTTACTTTACATTATCTTCATGGTTGCAACATCTGCAATACAGCAAGTGCTTTTTTCTTTTATGATTTATTCAATCCCTAAGCAAACACATGCAGTTTTTTTCTGTTTAAACCAGGAAATGTGTGCCCAATACAATCTCAGACATTTTAGTCCACACACAGATCAATTCTGTTCTGGGCCTAAAATATGCTTCTGTATCATTATTCTATAATTTTCACTTTTAAACAGTAGAAAAAAAATTGTGCAAATGTGATAAAATATTTTGTCACAGTACTGTTACCTTTCGAGATTCCAGCAGCTGATGCAAGCCAACAACTACCAAGAGTCCAAGTCCAGAGAGGAAAACATACATAAAGATCCTGTAATCATAAAACAATCAGCAAACATGCAACTGAATTAGAGCTGACTAAAATTGATTCAGATTAACACAGTAAAATACTGATTTCTGTCTACACTGACAATTCTAATGCAAGACTCCCATGTACACAATTATATCCAATCTCAATTAGAGAGCGAGGAAAAAAAAAAAGAAAAATTCACTTACGTTTCACCATCCAGCCCATCCTCCTTCTCAGTGATAGTGACAGTCTGGTTAAACACAGCATCCTGGAAAATGTTGCCCTGTTATTGGATAGAAGGACATTAGTATGCATGATATGAACGTGAAAGAAACACATGTAATAATTAACAAGCCTCAAATGAGCACAGAAATGAATTCACCACCTTAACACATTAAAAAAGTGGAGTAATTATTTGTGTTAACAGTACATAGAAAAGTATAAAAATCCATTTCGAAACCCAGAAGTCAGTATTTTTGTGTTGCTGGGAAAGACTGGGTGTGGGTGGTGCTTCAAATTTACACTGCTGAGACTAATGCACTAATGAGATGGGTGTGAAAGATGCAGATAAACAGGTTTGTTTCTAAAATGTTACATAGGACTCAATTATCATTTTACAAACAAGCAAAACAATGATGGACTTAAAGAAAATTAAAACAGAATGAATAAAATAAGGCGGCACGGTGGCTTAGTGGTTAGCACATTCGCCTCTCAGCGCTAGGGATTCCCGGTTCGAATCCCCATCTGGGTGGAGTTTCCATGTTCTCCCCGTGTCTGCGTGGGTTTCCTCCGGGTTCTCCGGTTTCTTCCCACAGTCCAAAAACATGGATCAAGTTAATTGAATTCTCAAAATTGCCCAATTTAGAGTGTGTATGTGTGAGTGAGTGTGTGCCCAGCGATGGATTGNAAAAAAAAAAAAAAAAAAAAAAAAACATACATCAAACCAAAGAGTATGCAATTACAGATTGAAGTAGATTTTCATTGCTCTTCAGCTCAGATAAAAAAAAAAAAAAAAAAGTTTGACTGTATTAGTGAATATTTGGGATGTGTTGACCAGTCTCTGTAATGGTGAATAACAGGGGAACTGCAGGACCCCACCAGACTGAGTTCAGCACTGGATGCTTTAAACAGCCAACAGCCAAGTCAGATCTGATCTCTTCACTCATCTGATCCAGCTGAACGTTTCTGTGTCCTTTTTCTTGGGGATCTTCGAGGGGAAGCCTTATCTATTAAAAAAAAAGAAACGCAGATTACTATAACTGCTGAATCCCACACATGCTGGCTAGCTTGTATTTTAATACCATGGTAAACTTAAGTTATATTCATGGCAAGATTCAATAATCAACTGAAGATTATAGACATATGGTCATTTTAAAATACTTGTTTAAATATTTCCTTTATTACTGTATATGTAACCAGTGTCGGCTGTGTGTGTGTCTGGGATATGTGATCAACATGTGTTTATGTCTTGTGTGCACATGTGTTCACTTTTTATGAAGTTGGTGTGAAAGTCTGTGGTCAATGCATATACATAGACAATCACACCATCTTTCTGTTGTTGTAGGCTCGATTTATTTAAGCATTAAAGATGGGACATTGATTCACCGCAATTAATTTTCAGTTTGGATATTTTACTACATTTACCACATTGGATGTAAGAAAAGAGCCATTGTAAGAATCTTATAAACCATTTGCTGCTTGTTTGGGATTTTTTTTGTGTAACTGTTTGTGCTTTAATTCTCAGGAACACCATCTTGGCCAGCACACTGTTTAATATTTGGTGATTCTGGTAATAGGAGTTCAGTGTTTAAAGACAAGATTTAGATCTGGATTTATGGTTCTTTGTATTATTTTTATGAAGTAGTATGCCTCTAAAAACAGAACTGTGTTTATGCAAGACTGTTCTCTTGATTTATGGTTTTGGAATGGTCCATATTTATAACAGAGAGGAACATTTGATTTTCTGCTGCCAAAGGAAAAAAAGTCTTTGAAGTATACATTACGATGAGTGCTGTGTTCCTTATGTTTGCTTGGGTCGATGTTAATCTTAAGAAGAAAAGAAAAGAAAAAGGATAGGAAAGAGAAAAAAAAAAGAAAAAAAAGAGGGGGTTCTCTAAGGGAGAGCCATGATGTTCATCTTTTGCTTTAGTTTCCCTGCAAGCTGTTACCCCAGCCCATAGCTCAACATGTAGGCTCTATATTACAGCTAACTGTATACCCAGGTGATGCATTTTATAGGACAAGCCGAGTCCCATAATTGATACCGTCATCGTCCAATGTTGTTTTGCTCATTATATTTTAATAAGGGGGCTAAACACCTAATTTTGTTATTGTTTAAAAATGAGAAACATTTTTGCTCTAAAATGTGGGAAAAAAATAAGTTTGTAGACAACACAAAACCTAAACCTTTGTTTTGCTTTTACTGGGTTTATCCAAACCCAACAACCCTGCCCACTTTACAGCTATGTGGTGGCTGCATGTCTCACAACTGCCAACTTACTTTAATAACAATCAGCATCGAAAATTGTCATTAAAATGTTCATAATAGAGGATTTAATTAAGACTTTAATACTGACTAAAGCATGGTTTAAGTTGTGTTTTTCGCACAAAACTCTATCGCTCACACACACACACACACACACACAAATGTATGCAAGAAATATATTAAAAAGGAACAAAGGTAAAGGAAGCTACAGAAAGTCTCACCTCGTCGACTTTGCACTGTGGATGCGAGAGGAAAAACATGAACAGAATGAGGAATCCAGAAAGCAAGTGAGAGCACCACCAGCCAAAACCCATGCAAGAGAAAAGATGGCAGAAGACAGCAGGAGTCACATCTCAGCAAAAGCCCACAAAAAGAAATTTTAAGTTAGAAATAAAGCAAAGATTTGGGAAAAACTCACTGATTTGATTGAGTGTCTCCTGAGGAATCCAGCTCATGTCCACATCATTATGGTTGGCAGTTCCCATCTCAATCTTGGCAGCAGGTCTCCTCCTCTGCACAGCCAAATAATAGCAGATACATAAAGTTCATTAACATGGTTGTTTTATTTACATCTATTAATACATGTACAGTAAATCACACATTGAATTCTAATTCTTTACCAAAAATGTCACTTTAATAACTAGCGACCTGTGAGGTGCCTACACTGTCCAACTTACAACATTCTTTTCCCTTTAATGCTACTTTGCTGAAAAAAACAAGTTACAGCATTTACAGCCATAAAAGTAACAAAAGAATGAGCTGCTCTGAGAGTAGTCCTTAAACAAGTATTATTTTGACTTTCACCCTCAAGGATTCATGTTGGATATTTACCAGTGAAAAAGACTGCATTCATATTCTTCCTCAATTTATCCCAAATCATCAAAAAGTTGATAGATAAATTAAATGCATCATTATTTTCTTTATTTTTTGCCCACTGCAAGTAATTAAGACATTTTACTTTACATTATCTTCATGGTTGCAACATCTGCAATACAGCAAGTGCTTTTTTCTTTTATGATTTATTCAATCCCTAAGCAAACACATGCAGTTTTTTTCTGTTTAAACCAGGAAATGTGTGCCCAATACGTTCTCAGACATTTTAGTTCACACACAGATCAATTCTGTTCTGGGCCTAAAATATGCTTCTGTATCATTATTCTATAATTTTCATTTTTAAACAGTAGAAAAAAAATTGTGCAAATGTGATAAAATATTTTGTCACAGTACTGTTACCTTTCGAGATTCCAGCAGCTGATGCAAGCCAACAACTACCAAGAGTCCAAGTCCAGAGAGGAAAACATACATAAAGATCCTGTAATCATAAAACAATCAGAATCAGAATTAGAGCTGACTAAAATTGATTCAGATTAACACAGTAAAATACTGATTTCTGTCTAAACTGACAATTCTAATGCAAGACTCCCATGTACACAATTATATCCAATCTCAATTAGAGAGCGAGGAAAAAAAAACAACAGAAAAATTCACTTACGTTTCACCATCCAGCCCATCCTCCTTCTCAGTGATAGTGACAGTCTGGTTAAACACAGCATCCTGGAAAATGTTGCCCTGTTATTGGATAGAAGGACATTAGTATGCATGATATGAACGTGAAAGAAACACATCTAATAATTAACAAGCCTCAAATGAGCACAGAAATGAATTCACCACTTTAACACATTAAAAAAGTGGAGTAATTATTTGTGTTAACAGTACATAGAAAAGTATAAAAATCCATTTCGAAACCCAGAAGTCAGTATTTTTGTGTTGCTGGGAAAGACTGGGTGTGGGTGGTGCTTCAAATTTACACTGCTGAGACTAATGCACTAATGAGATGGGTGTGAAAGATGCAGATAAACAGGTTTGTTTCTAAACTGTTACATAGGACTCAATTATCATTTTACAAACAAGCAAAACAATGATGGACTTAAAGAAGATTAAAACAGAATGAATAAAATAAAGTTCGGCTTAAGGACTTTTGTGAAGTTTTTCTTGCAAATTTTAAGCCAGGACTTTTCTTACATTACTTTTCTATTCAAGCCATGTTTTAACTGTACACTTGTTTGTTTTACTTGCTTGGCTGCTAGTAGACTCATTATTATATTTAAAAATACAAACAAGAGGTTCTTGCTAATTGTTCATAACCACTAAAGACTCTGCAGCTGCACATTTCTGTTATCTTAACTAAAAGTACCAAAGGACCAAGTAAAGAGTGTTTGCCTGACAAATTTTTAATCAAAGTAAACATTTTTCAACTTGTAAAGACATCTGTTTGGCCTTGCAAAGCCCACTCACTTGTATGCTGCTGCTTACAACACATATACCATCACCACATGAAAACTTTTACTTTGGGTTAGAAAAGCAAGTTAAAACGGACCTTTAAAAATAAAAAAGAAAAATAATAAATAAATAAATTAAAAAAAAAAAAAGAACCACGTACACTGCTGTCCTTGTAGTTAAGGTTGATGACCAGCCCGAAAGGACGACCCCCCATGGGTTCAGCAGGAATGAAGGAGTATTCGAATGTGGCCTGGCGCTGGGGGGGCACCACTGTGCCTAACTGCAGTGCTGTGAAGTTCTGTATGTAAAATTGGAAGTCCTGAGGGTAGCGGAAAGAAGCATCCAGAGAGTCGACCACAAAGTTCTCGTTGCCTTTGTTGGTGAATCCCAGGAGAAATTTCACAATGTTGTTGGCTGGAAAATCTAAGAAAACAGGGGTAGTAAAGGTCAGTAAACATGTCAGATACCATTTATCTAATAGGTCTATACAATTTCCA
Organism: Corydoras maculifer; assembly: GCA_019802435.1. NCBI lineage: Eukaryota > Metazoa > Chordata > Actinopteri > Siluriformes > Callichthyidae > Corydoras > Corydoras maculifer. The sequence continues at coordinate 2,000,966 of JAFMOD010000391.1, forward strand.
TCCATTCATAATCTTCTGCTTCATACTCTACTAGGGTGGGGGGGGGGGGACCAGGGGAGAATGTTTCGGGCGCTGGGCAGATACACCCAGGACAGAGCGCCAATCTATTACTGGGCACACACTCACACAACACACCATATTTAGGGTAATTTTGGAGAATACAATTGACCTTGATCCAAGTTTTTGGACTGTGGGAAGAAACCGTAGAACCAGGAGGAAACCCACGCGGACCCAAGGAGAACATGGAAACACCACCCAGACTGGGAATCGAACCAGGAAGCCCTGGGGCTGAGAGGCGAACGTGCTACCCACTAAGCCACTGTGCCGCCCTCTAGACAATTTTATTGTATTTAAATATTTAGAGATGGTTAAGCTGACAATAAGCTGATAAACAAATATCTGCCTTACAATTGACTTAAATAAATGCACATTGTTTTTTTTTGTTTTTTTTCACCTTTTGCTGCATTAAAAATCAAACCAGTACTTTATGCATCTCCTACATAGGGTGTTCCTATACCAGATTCCTAAGAATGGTAATGTAACCAACACAATCTAGTTATCACAACGCCATTTAATGGTATTAATGCTTACCCTCTCCCTTCACAAACAGAATAGTTGTATCAGCATTGGGTGAGGGCTTGACCTCCCCTGCTAAAGGTTCTTCTTCTTCCTCATCATTATTCTCAGTCTGCAACAGATTATGAAGATATTTTTACGTTTAATCTTTAATAAAATCAGGACTAATTATTTATAAGAATAAATATAAAATATTTATTTTATTTATATAATCAGCAGTTATTATTTGCCAAGTCTTACCAAGTCAGTGTTTTCATCATCTTCCACTTCAGCTTCATCATCATCTTCAGCAATTACATCATCAGTTGCATCTTCTTCAGCTGCCTCCTCCTCATCTGTAACATCTTGTGCAGCCACTAACGGGTCTGAAACAGGTCATGAAGACTAGTCATTTTAAAGATATTAAAAACAATGTGAGATTAAAGCTTGACTTTTTTTTTTTTATAGAGTTGGGTAAAACGAGTAACTGAGGATGTCTGATTATGTGGGTTCATATTAAGCTGACGGAGATGTGCTGCCCTAAACCCAAAGCACAACATTAATTTAGCAAGATTTTTATGTGGTATGCATTGGTATATTCCTTCGTGGTAGTTTTTAGGATCAGCTTATTCCTTCTTTGTTTACGGTATCGCGTGAACACTTTTCATTCTTACACAGTTCAGAAATTGAGCACTTAAGGTAAAAAGTGCTTCATGAATTACAATTCATTTATACTTAAATGAATTATTAGGTACAGCTTTTTAGAATGTACTTCTATGAAAATTGGTTTTATGAATTACTGAGGCAACCAGAAACAATTACTGGTTTAGTACCCTCACACCACAGGGCCGGCACCATTTGTCCACCACCATCATATTCTCTCAACTATATTACCCATTATGCAATTTAATATACACCCAATCTAATAATGGCATAAACTGAAGAAATAAGTCCTATAAAAATATGAGGAGACAAGCTTAACAAAAGTAGTTTGCCTCGTTAATACTGTTTGGTAAGAACATGTATTAAGGGTTATAAATTACCACAGTAAAAATCTTGGTCCAAACAACCAATTCAACAGTCTATGTGCATTTTTTCTCCCCAAAA
>JAFMOD010000391.1:2003219-2045719 GCA_019802435.1 Corydoras maculifer
ATATTACCCATTATGCAATTTAATATACACCCAATCTAATAATGGCATAAACTGAAGAAATAAGTCCTATAAAAATATGAGGAGACAAGCTTAACAAAAGTAGTTTGCCTCGTTAATACTGTTTGGTAAGAACATGTATTAAGGGTTATAAATTACCACAGTAAAAATCTTGGTCCAAACAACCAATTCAACAGTCTATGTGCATTTTTTCTCCCCAAAAGCCTTACATAGCCGTTTTCAAATTTTCTTATAAGCAAGCGACTTCATAATGCCACAACATTACATAAACATGACGGTTCCGTGTTAAATTTACTAGCGTGCAATTGAACTTTTTATGAAAATGGGGCTTTATATTTGGTTTATAAATCAAAAATCCCAGATGTTTGACAGAAGTCCATATTTGCCCTAATGATCGAGTTTAAAGTGTAAACGTTTTTCTTTGAGTATAAATTAAACATGTGCGCCCTGGTGTAAATGATAATACAACAAAGTAAAACAGAAATCAGAATCGTGGAGAACACTTATCATGTTTCAAAGAAAAGCACTTTACTACTAACTTTGCACCTCGACGTTAGCTTAGCCACATTAGCCGTTAAGGACACGTCAGTGAAGGCTACCTCGACATGAATGTAGAAAACAAACGCGCTACCACACAAACTGCCAGGACTTTTCGTCTAACATAAAACGAATATTATCGAATAACATGATCAAATACACAAAAAAATACTACAATAGACATGGAACTAGTTTTAAATCTAAACAGTGGCCTACTCAGTACCCTGCTCAGCTTTAAGGCTAACTCTGTTACCCACGTTTTATCCCTGGACATTTCAATTAAAACCCAGTGTTTTATCATTCGCTCACCTTTCATGAAAATCGTTGCTGGAAAAGCTAGTAACACCAGCAGTAATAATTTGGGAAAGAACTTGAGCATTGTGGTTCCACAGGAGCGTGCACAGCGAGCTCTTCGTGTAGGGCTGCTAGTGAGAGAGACTAGCGCATGCGCCGTGGCAGCACTAATAAACGACGTCTAGATGATAGGGAAGCCCATTTCCGCCACTAAGAAGAAAAAAAGCAAACGTATCCCAGAAATCTGACTCAGTCATCCATTATCTTCCGCTTTATCCTCTATTAGGGTCGCGGGTGGGTTCCCCATGCCCATCCAGGGGAGAACGTTTCAGGCGCTGGGCAGATACACCCAGGACAGGGCGCCAATCCATCGCTGGGCACACACTCACTCAGACACACTCTACATGGGGCAATTTAGAGAACTCAATTGACTTGATCCATGTATTTGGACTGTGGGAGGAAACCGGAGAACCCGGAGTAAACCCACGCGGACACGGGGAGAACATGGAAACTCCACCCAGATGGGGATTCGAACCGGGAATCCCTAGTGCTGAGGGGCGAACGTGCTAACCACTAAGCTACCGTGCCGCCTATCCCAAAAATCTGATTTACCAAATACTTTTACTGAAAACGAGGCATTATATTTGGTTTATAAAGCAATCCCTTAGTAAGTCAGAATTCTGAGATTAAAGATTATTTTGCCCGCAGGGGCGTTTTTTAGGGTTTAGAAACATCAGGTCCCTTATTCCCCCTCTGTCCTTTTTAAAAATTGCCCATTCATGAGCGTATTTATTCATTTTTCAAACTGTTGTTACATTCATTTTGTTTGATCATTCATTAGTTTTATTAGTTATAAATTAAATAACATGAAATATATCTGTCAGCAGTGGATAGCACATTCAGTTCTAATAAATGTTGGTTTTGGCTGAAAATTTTTGAAGAAACGAACATGAGCTTCGGCAGAAAAGCATGAATCCGTTTATGAGTCAGTCGCAGATGGGATAGTTTTAACAAGTGTTTGATTTTAAATACCGTAAGTTTGCGACAGTTTGCTCCTCCAGAATTTTTTTTGACGGTTTATGAAAGCAGGGAAGCTGCTTTTTACAGCCAAAATACAGTTATTAGGGTAACTTCTAGGGCGAGAAAAAAAATCTGTCTCCCTCACACACACACACACACACACACACAGAGCTTAAAAGCACAAACAGCTGACGGTGACTCCATCGTTCGGTCCCGCTGCTGGAGGAGAGGTGGCCAGTGAAAGCTGCTCTCATTTGATCCGGGGCTACTGACCAAACGCCCCGAAAGCCCAGGTCTAACGACGCCACTGCCCTTTATGTTCATAGTGGTGGAAATGGGCTTTCATAATGTGACATCATACTCACCTCACTCCTTTTTCATGAGCAGCTTAGTTTCTGTGTTTTTTCCAGAAAGTAACTTCACTACAGAATACCTTTTTAATGAAGTCTTTGAAAAACGTGCAACTTAGTCTCAATATCCAAATTCCCACAGTGAGTCCATAACCGAGTTTTTATTTTGTTAGTCACCAAATTTAATATTGTTGCTGAAGTTGATTGCTCTTAATTGGTTAACAAATATAAATAAAGTCGTAATTCAGCTTTGAACATGGAAGATATTTCTGAACTCTGTGAAGTCAGTTTCAAGTTTGCTCGGTGTGTGAGCTCTCCTTATCACCACATCTGTACCCTTCACACACACACTCATTGATAAATATGAAAGTCAAATCTTAGCATGCTTTTTAATTGGGTACACAGTCGTTTTCTGTATACCAAATGAAAATAGTGTATGTTTATGATGTCATCAAAGCAGAATTCAGATGTTCAGTGGTTTTCTAGGAATTCTATCTGGAATTTGTTCTGTTCTGTAGCTTGTAAGTCTTGTGTTTAAGATGCTAAAAAGGGATTTTCAAGGTTACTGTTCACACAGACTCATGTTTGGTTTAGATTAAACTCTGGATTCAAATGTTGTTTTGAGTCCATAGTGATATGATATCTACACTGATGACTTATGTAAATATAAATAAAAATGTCATATTTAAAATGGGCGGCACGGTGGCTTAGTGGTTAGTACGTTTGCCTCTTAGCTCTAGGGATTCCCGGGTCGAATCCCCATCTGGGTGGAGTTTCCATGTTCTCCCCGTGTCTGCGTGGGTTTCCTCCGGGTTCTCCGGTTTCCTCCCACTGTCCAAAAACATGGATCAAGTCAATTGAGTTGTCTGTGTGAGTGAGTGTGTGTCCAGCGATGGATTGGCGCCCTGTCCTGGGTGTATCTGCCCAGCGCCCGAAACGTTCTCCCCTGGATGGGCATGGGGAACACCACCACGATTTCTCAAAGACAACTGCATTCATTTATTTGTGCATGAATTGTGAACACCACAAGTCAGAAGTCAGTATTTACATACACTTGTAAATCACATATATTTATATAAGCTGTACTGCAAAATGTAAAGTATTCTAATATACATTATTCTAATAAATTAGTTGTACACAGCACAACCCAAAGAACGTGTGTAACAATATGCTGTAACAGAAGTCTCTCCTTAAATCCTGGTTTTATACAAGATCATGTTGCACACAGAATCAATTTTACTAAATCTCATCAAACAGTGGGGTGAAATACTGATTTGTTTGCATTGTAGAAGTACTTCGTTTAGAGCTACGTGTTTAATCTAAATAAGTGGAGCATTAGGTTGTTGGTTTACCTTCACTGGTCAGGTTGACATCAGTATGTGGCAATAAATGTCACATGGGACATGCTCATACTAGAATGACTTTTTTTTTTTTAGACAACAAGAGCAAACATTTCACAATAACTTAGACATTAGAATGTATTTGGGATAAGTTGGAGAATGATATACAAAAAGGCCTAATAGACAAACAAGAGTTTGGATAAAAATTAATGCAGCCCTGTGTGAAAAGAAATGTAAACTTGGAATAATACTACACCTGAATAACAGCAAACAACTATGCAATAAAATAATAGGCTTTTATTTTTTTTTGTTGACCAGACAGTGTATTTTTGTAGAATTCTTCCTAATATTAATAATGTTTCCTAAACAAAGCTGGATATTGGATCAGATAAGTAAAATGTGTAATCTATGGTGGTTACCTCTGAATTAGTTCTGAAGTAGCACAAGCTGATTCTTCATATTCTATGTTAAAAACATACAAACAATTCAGTTAATGCAGAAGCAAAGTCTAGATGATTATTAATGACATGAGTCACACTCTCCTCAATGCTGATCATCCACTGATCATCATTAACTGAAATGATCTTCCTTACCTAGCATGATTACTCTGGGGGTTACTGATAAAATCCCTTCAGCTTCCACATCTTGTTTGATGTCTATTTTCCCAATCAAGGTCTTGAATCAACTTTTGATTTCAGTTGGTTCAGAAGAGAATGGTAACCACTTCCAATCTGTTTGTCCTCCTCTGTCATGTCTGCATATCTTAGTGGATATTTAGCCATGATTGCTCTGGCTACCTTTACACAAGCAGCCCAATTTGTTTTAGAGTAGTGTTCTTGCATAGCTGCCAACATAATCCCGACCATCTCTCTTCTTTCTGCAGACTGTCCCATCACACCTGAAACAACGTGATCCAGGAATGCAGCTTACAGTGAAAGTTAGTGACTGATTGCTTGAGAATGGAGTATTTGATAGAAGATGTTTCTAGTTCTCCACCAACATCACTGACTGGACCATGTCATTTTAGAAGACAGAAGAAAAAAACCCTGACAACAAATACAGAGAGAAGCCAGCAATGTACAAAAGTATATTCACTTCACATATTCACATTTCAAGTTATAAGTAAATAGATTTGACAGCAGAACAAAAATAACAATGTAAAATAATGATAAAAGAAAGTGTTGGAGATGATAATTTATTAAAGGGTTTTACTTTCAACAAATCATTTACACTTTAACAACACACCACCCCCCACACACAGAACAAACAAACGCAAGTCATGTAAGTTAGAGATTATTGACTCAATGTATGTGTGTGGGATAGGTTCCAGCATCCAAAAATTATCATAATTGAAATAAGTAGCTTAACAAAAGAAAAGAAAGAAAATACTTATTACTCAATCTCACATTTATTAATGGCCTGATTGTGGTACATTTTAAAGGTAACAGGTACATATGCCTGTGGGGGCTGCACAGTGGCAAATTGTGTGGTGGGCCTCTAATGTGTCTCATGTAGTGTGTATGTGTGTGAGTGAGAATGTGCCCAGTTCTGACCTGGATGGGCATGGTGACCCTCCCCCTGCCACGAATGAATAAATGAATGTAAAGATCTTGATATTTTGCAGTATCAGTTGCCTGAAGAGGTGGCTTAGTGGTTAGCACGTTCGCCTCTAAGCACTAGGGATTCCCGGTTCGAATCCCAATCTGGGTGGAGTTTCCATGTTCTCCCCGTGTCTGCGTGGGTTTCCTCCGAGTTCTCCGGTTTCCTTACACAGTCCAAAAACATGGATCAAGTCAATTGAATTCTCAAAATTGCCCCATATAGAGTGTGTCTGTGTGAGTGAGTGTGTGCCCAGCCATGGATTGGCGCCCAGGGTCTACCTGCCCAGCGCCCGAGACGTTCTCCCCTGGATGGGCATGGTGAACCCCACCGCGACCCTAATAGAGGATAAAGCGGGAGATAATGAATGAATGAATGAGTTGCCTGAAGAGGGGCAGCACGGTGGCTTAGTGGTTAGCTCGTTCGCCTCTCAGCGCTAGGGATTCCCGGTTCGAATCCCAATCTGGGTGGAGTTTCCATGTTCTCCCCGTGTCCGCGTGGGTTTCCTCCGGGTTTTCAGGTTTCCTTCCACAGTATAAAGACATGGATCAAGTGTCCTGGGTCTATCTGCCCAGCGCCCGAAACGTTCTCCCCTGGATGGGCATGGGGAACCCCACCGCGACCTTAATAGAGGATAAAGCGGGAGCTAATGAATGAATGAGTTGCCTGAGGAAAGAAAGCAGCGATCAGAACCAACCTGTTCCAGTAGAGGGCGGTAATGTTATTTGACGGGCAAAAGATAAAATCACGAAAGAAGGTTTCCTCCGCTGCCCTGTCGAAAGGAAACGGTTTAAGAAAGCTACCTGAGAACAGTTTGTGTTTTTTTTTTCAAAAAAAAAAAAAAAGGTGGCTGCATTTCTCGGTTTGGAGATAAAGTGCAGTACAGAAGCATGATGGACTCTCATTTTCAGGTTCAGCTTACAGCGGTGCTGGACGTGTTGATGAAGAGCGCGGTGGCGGACATCTGCGCTCTGACGGAGAGCTGGTTCAAATCTCTCCAACTGGAAATCAGCAGAAGCCAAAAAGAGAACGAGGATCTCCGACACACGCTGCAGTCACTGAAACAAGACCAACAACTCTATCAAAAATGTGAAGATCAGCAGCCGCAGCGAGACCAACATCAAAGCCATTATGAGGCAGCAGGTGCGGCTGACGCAGAGGAGGAGAGCAGGAGCACTAAGGTGGAGGAGGTGCACGGTGAAAATGAGGGGAGACATGAAGACGGTCAGTAAAGTAGAAACGGGCCACTTCAGTCCACTTTACAGTTCCTTGTGCTCACGTGGGTCTTGTGTTTACGTCACACGAATGCTTTTCTACAGCACACTTCAGACCAGTTTTCTGATCTTGGGTCACTGGTCTGCAGGTTGGTGTGTTGCTCCTGCCTTTCACTGAAAAATAGGCTGGTGGAGGAGGAAAACAGGACCAGAAAGTGAGCTATCAAAACAAAGCCAAGTTTTAAAAACCATTTGCAGTATGTGTCTAATGCTAGATTAGATTAGATTCAACTTAGAGTTAACATCATCTAACCAGAAGTGCCAAGGTAGAGATTATGTACATCTAAATACAATAAAGTGCAAGGTGATCAGGCAGATAATAGCTAGTATCATTTTCTAGAAAGATTCACAGTATGATGGGATACTGATGAGTGCGGAGGAGACAAATATAGAAGAGTATATAAGTATTTTCGATGTATACATATGTACATTATTGTTGTGCAGAAGTAAGTAGTGCAATAGTGCCATGCGCAAGTTTGCAAAATACAATTGGTTTAGCATGTGGAATTATACAGTTGTAAATAACATGGAGTTTAATATGGGTCAGAAAGTGAAGAGGTACACTAGTGCCAAAAGTATTTGCTCACCTGCCATGACTCACATATGAGCTTAAGTGACATCCCATTTCTAATCCATAGGGTTCAATACATTGGTCCACCCTTTGCAGCTAGAACAGTTTTAACTCTTCTGGGAAGACTGTCCACAACATTTAGGAGTATGGTTATGGGAATTTTTGACAAGTCTTCCAGAAGTGCATTTGTGAGGTCTCACACTGATGTTGGACGAGGAGGTCTGGCTCTCAGTCTCCGCTCTAATTCATTAGCTTAAGTTCAGGACTCTGTGCAGGCCAGTCAATTTCACCCACACCAGACTGTCATCCATGTCTTTATGGACTTTGCTTTATGCACTGGTGCAGTCATTTCGGAAGAGGAAGGGGCCAGGTTAAAACTAAGGGGCCAAGCCCAACTCCTGACAAACAACCCCCCACCAAACTTTACACTTGATATGATACAATCAGACAAGTATCATTCTTCTGACAACTGCCAAACCCAGACTCGTCCATTAGATTGCCAGATGGAGAAGTGCGATTCATCACTCCAGAAAACGCGTCTCCAACTGAGTCAAGTGCAAGCATGCTTTACACCACTGCATCCGACGCTTTGCATTGCACTTGGTGATGGATGGCTTGGATGCAGCTGCTCGACCATGGAAACCTATAAAAAAAATAATAGAAAATAATTTTCCAGGTGTAATTTTACTCAAATACACTTTCTTGCCATTCATTATTTTTGTTTTATTAAATATTTGTTATATTGCAAAATGTTTGCACTGCTTTAAAGGCATTTTGCTGATTTATATTTTAATTTCAGAAGAAGTGGGCAAAGTTCAGCTGTGGTCTGCTGCGCCTAAAGGTAAATATTTTTTCCTCCTATTAAAGTGGAATCATTAACAAAATCACAGAAATGTGCAGACAAATAATCCCTGTTGCTTTTTTCAGAACAGAGAAAGAAGACTACATTTTGTCACATATGTCTTAAAGACGTGGGATCCCTCCAAAGCCATATGGAGTGGCATAATCAAACATTAAAGTGCCAGATTTGTCACAGGGTTTTCTATAACAGTGATGTCTATTCAAAACATGTTGACATGCACACTGGCACGATGTATGCTTGTGATGTGTGCAGAAAGACTTTTGGAAGTAAAGGTGGATTGCTTAAACACTTAAGTCACCACAAAGAAGACTTGGAAAAATGCAAGGACTGTGGGCAGGAGTTTCCTACCAAACAGACACTATATTCACACAGAGAAAAGGCACACTCAGTGGCCAAAAAGTGCCCGTTTTGTCATCTGACTTTCTCCCGCAACAGCAACCTTAAGAAGCATTTGCAGAGGCATATAACTGTTAACATATAAAGAAGTAGTTACAGTTTAACCGGTTGCTCATAAAAATATTTATGGTTGGAAGATTTTTCATAGGGCGGCACCGTGGCTTAGTGGTTAGCACGTTCGCCTCTCAGTGCTAGGGATTCCCGGTTCGAATCCCAATCTGGGTGGAGTTTCCATGTTCTCCCCATGTCCGTGTGGCTTTTCTCCGGGTTCTCCGGTTTCCTCCCACAGTCCAAAAACATGGCTCAAGGTCAATTGAATTCTCAAAATTGCCCCATATGGAGAGTGTGTTTGTGTGAGTGAGTGTGTGCGATTGATTGACACCCTGTCCTGGGTGTATCTGCCCAGCGCCCGAAACATTCTCCCCTGTATGGGCATGGGGAACTATCCTCTGCGACCTAAATAGAGGATAAAGCGGAAGATAAAAAATTAATGAATGAATGATCTTTCATCAATAATCTAACACTCGTCATGTTTGACCTGTTACAGACCTAAGATTAGATTAATTAGAATTATATTGTAAATTGACTTACTGAAGTTCAGCTTGTGTGACTTTCTGATGATCTTTGAAATTTGCTACTACATCGTTGGATTACATTATTATTCCTTGACATTGTGATCGATCACATGTTGATTTCAAATGTGCTGACTTTGGTCTGTAATACAAAGTAAAATACAAAGCTTTGACAACTTGGTGTGGAACTGTTCTGAAAATAAAAGTTAAATTCAGTCGTTTGTGTAGTTGCATTAAATGTAAAATGTTTCTATGCACATTATTTCGTTGTTGTTCATATATAACAGGACCTACACATGTCATTACATTACACTATCAGGGTTAGTTGCAGTGGCTGACTCACTAACCTTGTTCATTTTTTTGTACCTTAACCTTTAAACTATTATGGTTGTGTAGAGTTAAGGCGTAGAAACCACACATGCAATTTATAGCGGACTTATAAAAATAAATCTTATACTTAATATTTCACATGCAGATGCGATATTTTGATTATATTTTAAATAAAAATACTATAGCTTGAAAACAATTAACATATATTTGGAAAAAGGTAAGTAACCTTTTTAAAAAAAGCTAATTTAAATAAATCCAGGTTGTTCTGAATTTAGCCTGATGGTGGAACCCTTTGACTTGATTGTAATCTTAGAAAAACAAAATGTAAATAAAAAAATTCTTTATATTTTAACTAAGCTTTTGTTTTGCAGTCTCAAAGACTCAGTCTGCACCCTTCAAAAGAGGAAGTTCGGTAAGAATATTTAGATTATGTTGGTAAAAAAAAAAGTTATTTTTTAAAATTAAATACTTGATTATAAGCCATGATTAAATAACAACAAACATGAAATAGGACATTTAACATGTTAAGCAATACAAAGGTTTTAAAAACTGATTTTGTGATACGGATATTACACCATTAAGCAGGTTTAGTGAGCACTCAAAATAATTGAAGTGTTTGGTTTAATTAACAAAATAACAGCAAACCAAATGTTTTCAGAAGCCAAGTTTAGAATTCAAAGATTCAGAAATGTAGTGTGGATAATCTAAAATAAGTAACATAGAATGATTTATGCACAGTTTGTTTTACTACTGTCACATTGCAGAGATGGAAGCGTACACCAGTTGGTACCAAGTCTAAACTGATGCAGAAGTCTGATAGTAAAAGTCTAAATGGTAGGTGACTAACCCTTCAAACACTGACACTAATACAGCTATTCATGTATTTGACAAACCTACATATGTCTTTGCTGAGCAGTATTGGCTCATTTTTTACTGTTTCTCTGGATGTAGAAATGAAACTTCCATATTGTGACCAGTATTCAGAAGGCAAGAACCAGCTGGAGAAGGTGCTGTCTGCTCTTCAAAATCAACAGTGTAATGCTGAGGTCGGCACAAGCAGTGATGAGGTTGAAGGCCATGCATTTCTAAATGAAGACCATAAGGTGGAGGCCCTACAACACAAAAGAGAGGAGCAGGAGATGGAGGAGCAGTTTGACGTCATCTTACTGACACCTGATTTACAATGTAATTCCAAGCAGCATCGTGGAGAAAATCCATGTGGATTCACAACACCAGACTGCAGAGAGTTGAGTTTAGGCAGAGATTTATGCACAAATTTAGCTTTTTCTGAAACTGCAGCTGCATTAACAGCTGGAACAGGGACTACATTCATTTGCAATGTGTGCGGAAAGAATCTTGCAACAAAAAATTCATTTACTTCACACTACAGACTGCACACTGGAGAGAAACCCTTTGTGTGTACTCACTGTGGAAAGCAGTTCGCCAAGAAATTTAATTTAAATATTCACTACAATATCCACACTGGAGCAAAGCCTTATATATGTTCTTTTTGCCCAAGGTCATTTGCTGATCCAAGTGCATTTAGAAGACATAAGTGGATACACAGACAAAAGTCTCAACAGAGCTGCTCGAACACTAAAGGCAAATTGAGTTGTTCCATATGCGGGAAATGTTTTTTCTCAAGACCATCACTTTTTGCACACTTCCGGCAGTGTGCAGCTGAGAGACATGGCCTACAGAAGAGTTCCTCTAAAAAACTGCATTATAAACTCACCTAAAGGGGTGAAACAGGAGCCAAGCCCTTAGCTACATTAAAAAATAGAGAAATATGAGTAGAATATATATGAATCCACCAGTTGTCAAATAGGGAAACACTCATTATTAGCAGAACTCAGGATTATAATGTGCTGGTAACTTGTATCTAATGTGTATAAAAAGGAAATAAAATTATACTCTGATTCACAAGAATATTTTCTTAAGGACAAACCAAACATCAAGCACATGCAGTTCCAAACCTTTTTAAAAAGTTGCTACATTTTAATATTTATGAAAGGATTGATTATTTTGTTGGTAAACACTTAAAAATGCAGTCAGTCTTGTATGAAATGTATTGTCACAAGTTGTTTAAGTTGTTCAACACAAAAAACAAACTTAAAAAGTGTAGCATAAATCAATATAAAATTATGGCACATGTCTTGTCCCATTGTCACATAAGCATAACCAATAATTTGTATGTGTTGCTATGCAATAGTATGCTTCCAGCTTCTTGGAAACAGTTTAAGTTAAGCCTTTCCCTGTTCCCCCATGACTGTGCTTTAGTGCAATTAAGGGCTATAAAGACTTGGTTGATTCTTGACTGACCAGCACAAGGAACTGACCTCAGCCTAACTGAACACCTCTGGAATAAACTAAACTAAAATATATGAACAAATCTTCCTTTAAACGAATAGGGAAAAAATCTACAGACCCAGAAGAATGAAAACGGTTTTAGACTGTTATCTTGAGTGTCCCAATGTGTTTGTTTGTGCACTTCACTTATTCTATTGAATTAATATTGTGGTTAATGAAAATGATAGCCACCTACCCATTTTTTCATGGTTAAATAATTTATAAGTTAAATGGGTGTTTTTATTCTTTTGTATTACAAGTGTTACTGATGACTTTTAACTGATTCAAATGTGTTGGTTCTTTAAATAATTGAATCAAAATTTAGTTTGAGAACATGTATGCAATTATTACTCCATTAATCTTTTTATTCAGTCCAGGATTGGTGCAACTCTGACATGGTCTGCAAATACTAAATGGAAAGCAGGACTAAATACTAGAGTTGCTGTAGTTCTTCTGTTGGGCCTCACATAATCATCTATTAACATTTACCTGACTGCTTAATGGTTAACTTACTCACACTGGATCATGATTTAAGACTGAAATTTCTAGATTTATGTGTGGCTAGATTAGTTCTAAGTATTAAAGATCGGTGGTCACATTATACAGTTTCATCAGCACAGTACTGTAGTGATCAGTGGTACTGGTAAAATCAGCTGACTTCATTCTCCAACCATTTTTACTTTGTTTAAGGAAGTTTAAGTTAGATTTTTCTCACCACCATGTGAAGTTGGCCCGCAGATTGATTATATATATATATATATATATATATATATATATTATATATAAAATTTAATCTGCTTTACTCAGAAGCCTCAACACAGTAACTACTGGTATGTGATACAATCCACTCTGCTGAATTTCTCACCGTTGCACCTGCTTAGCAAAAAGAAAAAAAAAAGTTAAAATACACAAACATTTAAAACTTAACTAAACTGGTAACAAGGTTTTCTATTTGCATCTGTAGATGTCATTTGCATATGTTTTGTTCATTTCATTACAGGTAACAATGTTTACACCATGTGATGTTATAATTAAAGTATATATTGTGAAAAATAAATTGAATTAATGTTTAAATGTAGATATAACCTGGTTTAAGTGTTACTATAACTGATTATGCATCTTTAGGCTGCTTATTGTAAAAAAACAGAACCTTCATCTGTTCATGCTTTCCACACCCAAACATTTAATTGGGCAGCAAACAATAAATGACCAGCAGAAAAAATTTAAAACTTGATGATTTTGACTGACATAGCTGGCTCCTCACAATAGTCCCTATATGAGGATAACATCTCTGAACAGGGTCCCTGTACAAGTTAAAATAATTATGTCAGATGGGTTACAACATCAGGGAATTATTATAGTTTTCCTTTAAAAATATTTTGATAAGTGTATGGGTATTTACATATTCATACACTCATCAAAAAAATTACATATTTATAACATTATATTTATTATAACAGTATTTAGAATAAACAATTAGTGAGAAAACATTTGTTGTTTTAGAGTATTGTGATGAGTCTTCAAAAGCCAATAAATCAAGAGCTTTGTTTGTATATGAAGAAAAAAGGGAAAATCTTCTAATATCATTAACTGATGACTATACTATGCTGCTGACACCTAGCTTCATTTATCTTTTGCCCCGAATGACACCATCTCAAATCGGATATCTGTCTGCCTCGTCGACATATCTGTTTGGATGCAGACCCGCCATCTCAAACTTAATTTAGCAAAAGCAGAGCTTCTCATAAGCCCAGGTAAAACCTTGATCCATCATGACCTGACCTACCCAATTGATGGCTCCACAATCTCTCAAACTGATTCGGTCTGTAACTTGATTTCATAATTGACTCACATCTTAAACTCTCTGATCATGTCACCAAAACTGCCCTTTCCTGCAGATTTCCTTTCTCAGTTCCTTTCTTGACTGAACATGCTACTCAGTTTTTGGTTCAAGCCTTCATCCTATCCCGGCTTGATTATTGTAAAGCTCTGCTTACTGGTCTCCCAGTTTGCACAATCAGGCCTCTACAACTGAATCAAAATTCTGCAGCCTGACTTGTGTTCAACCAGCCCAAGCAAACTTATGTCACTCCACTGCACATCTCTCTCCATTGGCTCCCTGTAGCTGCTCGCATTCAGTACAAGGCACTGACTCTGGCCTACAGGATCATTTTTGGATCTGCCCCCTCTTACTCTTCACTCTATATTTTTAAAAAACTCTCCAACTCATTCACTACATTCTATTGATGAATGTTGCCTGGTGATTCAACCTCACCAAGGTGCCAATTCTCACTCCGTTGCATTCACCACTGCAAAATGGACAAACGATCTTTCCAACTCTGTCCGTAAGGCAGCCATCTGGCATCTTTAAGAAACAACTGAAAACGCATCTCCTTCACAAACACCTAATGTAATAAAAAGGGTGCAGGGGTGGGGTGCAGGATAGGATAATGATCAGGTTTAAAAATTCTACAATGTATCTTGGTTCCTCCTTAACTACTGACTTGTGATGTTCTTATTTCTAAGTCACTTTGGATAGAAGTGTCTGCTAAATGACAATGTAAATGTGAACATTTTCTCGAATTTCAGGAATGATCATTAGACAGACATGGCTTTAGATGTGCAACGTTGAGGGAGGGGGGGGGGTTCGTTAAAATAGGCACACGGTATAAATCTGACATGTCGAATATGCAAAGCTTCTCGATGCAATGACCCCAAATGGAAACAGCCATAAGAAAAAGATCTATTTACATCAAAACCAAACCTTTACCTTTTGTCATTACTTTTTACAGTAAAAGAAAATTCAGACCACTGGTACAAACATTATCCTTATTAAATAGTCACATATTTTGCAGAATAATAAAGAGAAATCCAGTCTTTTTGAGAAATGAACTTCAAGACAATTCAGCACCAACATCACCCTGTCTAAGCATTTCTTAAGACCCACTTACTTCATTAATTTAGTAATTCATTTTTATAATGGGCATGGTGGATTCCTACCTCAGAAGAGGCAAACGCAATTAAATTTCAAAAAACAGCATTTTATTCATAACATTAAAGTCACATTACATCGCTGCAGATCTTTACATTAAAAAAGCCTTTACAGTGAGCACTAGCACAATAAACGCAAATGCACTTTTGATTGTCCTGTATAACTTAAACCAAATCTCATATAGACATGTCAGGAGAATCATACAGATTGTGTAAAGCCTGTTGTGAAAAACACAAATTTTAGATTACCATATTAATTGAATTGTAGTTGTGGCCCAAAGTTGTATATAAAGAAATTACAGTGAATATTTGATAAACTGGTTCCAGAAATTGTGTAACAGGATGTGTCACTATTAAAGCACCACTTTAACACCACAAGTTTTTTTTAAATAAAATGACATACTTATAATTACAGATATAATTAAGATGTGACTGGATTCTTCATATTTAATAAATAAATGTTTATTTAAAAGCTGCCAGTAAAATAAATGATCACAGTTTCTGTTAAAACTTATCAATCAAATTAATTTGGTTAAATTAGAATAAATATCTTGTACCATGCCAATATATTTGATAAAAAATACAAATCAAAATCCACAACACTATCAAAAAGTAATCACTGCAGAAGACAAACATGAATTAATACTCATTCTTCTGCAATAACAAAACAATAGGATTATAATGCTATGAAGTGATCAGGTTTTTCTTCTGTTTCTTCTACAGCCATTGCCAGATACTTGCAGTATTACTCTTTGGTTTTTAGTATAATCTCTTATAATCATTGATTATAAAGGCACTGTTCAAATGATCTGCTTATGATTGCATGTAGGTACATTTTAAGTGATTGCATCAAATCCAACTGTTTCTCAGGTTGGCTCTAAACACATGTTATTAAACACAGATAAATCTGTGATCTAATCAGAACTTCAAATGCATATCTGATAAGTAGAAAATGACAATGCTTTCCAAGACTCCCTGATCAGGTACTGCAGTGCAGATAATGAAATCTTCTCTGTAAAGTGTACCCAAGTGAATGTAAAATCAAGAGTTCTACTCCTGTTTGGGTAGCCTATGTGTTTTCTGAGTGGAATTTGCATGTCTGTTATTTTTTTTTCCCCCAGGAGTTCTCATTTCCTCCCACAGCCCAACGTCATGTAATTTGGAGTGAAGACACT
The DNA here is from genome assembly GCA_019802435.1 of Corydoras maculifer. Lineage (NCBI taxonomy): Eukaryota > Metazoa > Chordata > Actinopteri > Siluriformes > Callichthyidae > Corydoras > Corydoras maculifer. The sequence goes on from JAFMOD010000391.1 coordinate 2,018,898, forward strand.
AATAAAGAATTAGTGTGAATTTGTTTGTCTATGTCTCTGCCCTGTGAGATCAGTTAAGGGAGTTCCTCCTCCCTTCAGCCAGTAAGCACTGGGAAAGACTCCAGCATCCCAATGATCCTAATTAGGATAAACATCCTAAAACATACAAGGTATTTTCAACCATCTGAATGAATCTTTTAGTAAACAAATATGTTCTCTCTTTACCACTCCTTTTTTCTCCCGACTTACTGCCCCATTATGTTGCCTTTTCTTTGTAAAGGCTTTCATGCAATGAAATTCAACTCTTAATAAAATATTAACCAATGCTGTGACGGTTTTAACATATTCTTACAGTGGCTTATTATGTTGCAGCCCTAGATTTAAAACCACACATGTGCATTAAAAATTTTCTATTTAATTTCTGTAAAAATTAAATATTAGATCAAATAGACCAGAAGAAAAAGTGAACAAGGTATAAATACACCAGCAATTATCTGGGATGAATAAACTTAAACACCAAAGTCATTTGACAATCTGACTCATCTTTGTATGCCTAAAATTAAATATGCCAAAGTTATGTGTGTTTACAGCCAAAATGAGAGCACTTCAGCAGTTTTCTACCATGAATGGGGTAAAAAGGCCCTTGTGTAATAGGAATAATTTACTTCTATTTTTTTTTACAAGTTTTTTTGCATGTTATATAATTAGAAGTTTTACATGGTAAACCTGGGACCTGATGGAATATTTACCAACATGATATGCTGAAGGAACTCAGTAAAGGGAAATAAATGTAAATAAACATCTATAACAAACCACAGTTATACAAAAATCTGGTCAAAATCAGCATGAGTCTGTGTCCTAATAAGGGTCTTATAGTGAAGCTTGAGTACCATTATTCAAAACACCAAGAACATTTACCTTTGTTTCCAAAGAACTGCATTAAGCTCTGCAAAGATGTTTAGTAAGTATGTAATGTGCATACTTAACACAAAGAACCAGTTTTCTCCAACTGTTACTTTCCATAGATATGGGATACCCTTTACTGCTCTTCATCTTCCTCTTCGCTAGCTATTTTGCTGACTTTAGCCACTAGCACATCTGTATTAATTTTAGGAAGGCCATTGTCTAATGGACAACCTTCAACCAGACTATTCATAGGGGTTGGGGGGACTCCAGTGTCCTCCTCCATCACATTGTCCTCACAGCTCTGCTGAGCATCACTCAGTTCTGCTTTACATTCCTCCTCCAGATCCAGATCGCCACTATTTGTCACATTCATCTCCCGGTCTTTAAGGTAGTCTGTAATGATGGGCAGGACTTTCTTCCTTGAGGCCAGATTATTTTCTTGAATAAAGGCTTTAACGTCTGCATAGGGACTGCTCATTGGCATTAGATTCAGATGAGGGTTTCTGGCATTTCTAAGGGCCTTAATTACCTATTCAGTGCAGTAAATAAAGACAACAGTAAACATTCCAATCCACCAGAATTATCATATGAATAACTCTCTAATGCATGCTCTTAAATAAAAGACATTGTGGGTACCTCATGCCCACAGTGTGAGCTTGAGCTGTATACAGCCAGTTGTCTGAAAGGTTCCTTACTGTCGATGAATGAGATGGTCATGGCTACGATCAGGTCCAAGTTGTACTTATTACAGAATTCACTAAGCTCCTGTTGAAGACCCCGTCTCTGCAAAAAACTCTTAAAACATAATGTTTATATTATTACAAAACATCAAAATTCTTTATGAAAAGAAAACATGCCTCACTAACTACCATGTGGCAAAATATTAGTGCTGTCAAAGTTAAATTGAAGGAATTTCAATCATTGGGGTTTTAATATTAACTACATTGTTTTTTTATTTTTATAATAATAATAATAATAATAATAATAATAATAATTATCATTATTATTATACATCAAAATTTTAAGCCTTTACGTTGACTTTTTGATGATCTTAACAACAACCATTCATTCATTCATTCATTATCTCCCGCTTATCCTCTATTAGGGTCGCGATGGGGTTCCCCATGCCCATCCAGGGGAGAACGTCTCGGGCGCTGGGCAGATAGACCCAGGGCAGGGCGCCAATCCATCGCTGGGCACACACTCAATCACACAGACACACTCTATATGGGGCAATTTTTGAGAATTCAATTAACTTGATCCATGTTTTTGGACTGTGGGAGGAAACCGGAGAACCCGGAGGAAACCCACGCAGACACGGGGAGAAAATGGAAACTCCACCCAGATGGGGATTCAAACCGGGAATCCCTAGCGCTGAGAGGCGAACGTGCTAACCACTAAGCCACCGTGCCGCCTAACAACAACCAATTACTCAAAAATTGGCAAGAATTTAAAAAAAACTATTAAAACTGTCTTTTTCTTTTCCTTAAAAAAATAAGTCTTGTAGGTAAATTTACTGTACATGCATGTTATATAAACCATTATAAATTTTCATGACTTGTATTAGAGTACAATAACCCATAACCAGTTCACTGAAGCAACAAGCTGTAAAGAAGAACTAAGAACATATTTGAAAACCTTTTTCTTATTACTTTGCTTTTTCATTTGTTTTTTTGCCCATTAAATGCTTTAAATTTTGCAATACTCTAGGTTTGGGCAAATAACATATTTGAATGTTTTTCTTATGCTCTCTGAATCATACATTCACAATTTTAGCATGTTAATTTTGCATGAGCAACCTGGGATATTCCCGAGCTGACTTTATTTTATTGCCACATAATGTTGCTAAACCTTAACCTGGCCAACTAAAACATGTTCAAATTTTAATATAAGGTTTATAAGAGTAAGGGTGATGCTACAAAACGCACCATTGTCCTCATTTTTAAATAAAATCCTTTTTTAATGCAACACAGTAATGAGGGCGTAATTCACTTACCTCAAGTGTCATGTAGATGACACTAATAGCCAGTTTCAGATCTCCACCCGAGACGGTCTTCATGTCTTTTAACATCATCTGCTCCGTGCTGAGAGCTGGACACATTATTATACTATGTAAATATTATATTTGTTTTGCCTTCATCCAGTTTAAAGTGAAGAAAATTATGAACCCCTCCCCCTATTATTTACTTTTTACCTGACACATCAAACTTGGCGTTTTGAAGCAACTGGAAGAAAATGTTTCTTGGAGGGAGTTTTGGGAAGCGTGTCTCAAGAAAGCTAACATAGTGGCTGTCCTTAGGTGTGACTTTTCCTGCTTCAGGAGCCATATTAACACAGTCAATAATAATGGCACCTAAAACATATGCAATGACTGTAGGTTATTCACAAAGGAAAATAATTTAATAAACACTAATTCACCTTTCTACTGATACATTATTACAAACCGTGAACAGTAAATAAAGTGATACTCTGAATCACAAAAATCTAGGCTTGTTGGTGCTTTTAACCAGTTCCTTGTTTACCATTCAGTGTTGAAGTGAAGCATTCTGAGCTGAACCATTTCACTTCAGCCTGTGTAAACAACTGGACAGGCAGCGAACACATGCAGTGAAGTTGAAAAATTGCTGCCACCGCATCTGCTAATCAGCCATTCTGTTTAATGACTTTGTTGAGCTGCCCAGGACACACATTCTGTGTATTTGCTCAAATTCATTTAAAGCATGCTGTTGCTGTTTTCATAAAAAGTTCCAGTGGACCATATAAAAAAATAAAATTAATCACAGTCCAAAACCTCAGCATACTAATTTGTTAGTATAGGTAATTGAAATTAAATCAGATAACGTGCAATGATTACCATACAGGAGCTGTGCCATCTGTTGATCCAGTAGCTCAGGTAATTTCTGCATAATACGCTCCATCACAAGGGTGGTACAGGACCCAACAGTCTCCACAGTGACAGAACAAGAGGGTGATGATTTCCTGTCTAAATGGTGATGATCAATAACTTCAACAACAGCATTTTCCAGTGCCCTGTCAGCTCTGTAAGAACAATAAGACATATTACAAAGCACACAGCAATCGCAAATTCTTAGAGTAAAGTTTCTCACTTATAACTGTGGTGTGTTATAAACACACTGCATCACACATCTACCAAGGGCAATTTTAAACTTTATGTTATTATTATTATACTCTGGGCAAACAATTCACAGACTGGACTGTTTATTGTAATGATCTGTTGTTGCATCAGCTGGTCAGGTCTATACCACATCTCACAGAAATAAAACAAATAGTACATGAATTCACTGAAAAAATCAGTTCATCCAGTAAACAAATAATATGATAATATTGCTGATGACCCAGATATAACACATGACGACATCACCAAGATGCATTAATCACAAATTGTAAAAGAGGGATTCAGGAAACTGTAGGAACATTTTCACACAAAGTTCCGGTCTTTTGTATGTGTTTGTAATATGCTGGAAAAGACTGGTTTCATCAACTCCATACGTATACGAGTGTGTATATATGTGTGTGTGTTTATTTATGTATTTGTCTCATCTGTGTAACCCTGTTAAAATCTGTACATTAAAATAAAATTAAGAATCTTCCTATAATGATATACAAAAGATTTAAAAAAAAAAAAAAAAAAAAAAAAAAAAAAAAAAAAAAAAAAAAAACCCCCCCCCCCCCCCCCCCCCCCCCCCCCCCCCCCCCCCCCCCCCCCCCCCCCCCCCCCCCCCCCCCCCCCCCCCCCCCCCCCCCCCCCCCCCCCCCCCCCTAAAAAGAAACATAACACTGACAATGTTCTACAAAAGTCCTTAAACATTATTAAACATCAGAATCAACAAGCAAGTCAAATGTTTCTCACCTTTGATAAGAAATAGGCAAAAGTGAGGGCTGACACCATGGAGTCCATATCACATGCTTCATTTCCCAACACAACATGCAATAAGCCAGATCTGTTCTTCATATGAGCCTAAAGGTTATAAAAAAAAATCTGAGGAAAGACCTAAAACACTAAAGCTCTGGTAATTATAATTCTGTACATCACGACATGAAGTAATATTTGTAATAAAGCAATCAAGTCTTTGAAATTGCATAGAAATATAAATCTGTGTCATTCCTAAACAGTTTACTCAGATTTTTAAATCAATTGAATTAATGATGATCTACACTACAAACAAAACAACTGACATTTTAAATCAATCGTGGTGGTGCACATTGATGTGGGCAATTTGGAGTATTCAATTTACTTGATCCATGTTTTTGGACTGTGGGAGGAAACCGTAGAACCCGGAGGAAATCCACATGGACACAGGGAGAACATGGAAACTCCACCCACATGGAGATTCGAGAAGACATGCATTATAGCGACTAAATCATGGGAAAGAGGTGTTGTTGGACCAGATGCATAGCAGGAAGTGCTATTTTCATGAACAGCCAGACCCAGCTGTTTTAAAACTTTTAAAAAATGCAGGTGAATACCAAAGTACTTAAATTGTTACCAAGCACGATACTCGATGAGTTAAATATACACCAAGTGTATTGAGTTTTGCAAACAACAATAAAGACAAAACTGAAACAATCTCATAAATCATTCAAAGTACTTAACATTCAAAGTGCTTAATGAAAATATTGCCATCACACAAGTCTCTTTAGCGCCATTTCTATAATTTTAAACAAAGGCTGCTGTTTAAAATGGGGAGAGGGGACACAAATAAAGTGTAGCCCACACAAAATCTCAAAATTTATTAAATTTACAATATTTAAGCATTAGCATGTTTGATCATGACAATGGTTGTTTATCTGTGCCTTTTTTAGCCAAAAAACAGATAGCAAAAAAACAGGTACAAAAGTACTAAAAGAAAGTCATTGACATAGATTAATGTGTCTATAAATAATGAGAAGCCAGAAACATAAGCTTAATACATGTATAATGCTTAATAGGGAATTAATTTCAAACAAAATTATTTTTAAAATTGTAATGCATTTTTAGTGCAAAGAAGTACATACTTTTACTTTTTAATTAATATTTATTAAGCAGGCTAAGATTCAGTGGCATTTGTTTGACAGGTCAGAAACAACACCAAACAAATGTGACCAAGTGTCACAGACCCATTTGAAATGTGCTTCAAGTGATTAGAACTCTATGCTGAATGTGTTTCGGGGACTTTCAATTCTGTGTTTAAAGCTGTTTCCTTATGAACTGATTATTTGTTTTTTTAATGGCAGTTCTTAATGCAAGATCTAAACAGGCTCATAGGTAAAATAATAATCTATTTAATTATATCACTGACGGTTGTGAAAATTTTATTTAATAACCTTGTGCATGTTGGCAGAGAAGTTAACTGTTAAAAAAAATCACTTATTTACTTACGCCTTGCTACTAGACCTCAAAAATTCCGTTCCAGTGTCAGTTTTTCAAAGTACAATAACCAAAGCATAATATCCAAAACAATTGTCCACAGGAGGCACAAATGTGCTTATATTTTATTGACTGTATTAGGCAATAATCCAAAATTACAAGTTAAAACAAAAAAAGGATTTTGATTATATGCATTTTATTTTTAAAACATTAACAAGTTTAAGTAGGCTTGGTTTAGTACATATGCATTTTTATGTTCTGCAAAACAAAAATGAGGTAGTGTTCATGCTTCACATTGTTAATGTGGCAACGTGAGTCTGAATCAAAATACAGCTAATCTTCTGTACTTTTTAATCTATGCATTTCGACTGATTTGAACAGTATTACTAAGCATTTGGATGCAAGTTAAAGTTACAGGGACCTATAGCAGGAGCCAGGATATGCAACTGTTATTATATCTTTCTATATTACGTTATAAATATGGGTACAAATCTTTCACTGTAGCATCAACATTTTTACAAACTTTCTTTACAATAATACAATACATTTAATACATGATCACGTTTTCTAAATTGATGTTACCTTTGATGCAAGAAACAAACGTTACATAATTTCGCAAAGTAAAAATTATAAAGGTAAGAATGTCAAACAACAATCATAGAAATTTAAAGTAGTAGCAAGTTAAAAATAGAATAGCTGTAATGTTTTATTTATGGGCAATACAATCATGGTTGGCCACGCCCCCCAAATCCAAAACGTTGTTGACTCTTTGAGACATATGAAAATAGGTTTATTAACTTTTCGGAGTTCTGGTGTCCTAAAGGATTAAAGTAAATAAGTTTTTTTTTTTTTTTTTTTTTTTACACAAAGTGCGTTTCAATAACACACACGCCCGCGCTGAATGCGTTGAATCCTAAACGTGTCAGAACTGACAGCTTGAACAACTCGAACCAAATCCAGCGTCTCGTGTCCTTACCTTTAGCACCTCGCCGCAACTCCTCAAATATGTCTCCATTTTCACTCGGAGCCTGAGGATAGTCGAACAGTGCGACGTTCTGAGTGCCTATTAAGTTGACGTTACTTGATAAATGCCTCCGAGCAGTTAGTAAACCCGCGAGAGAAAAACGAAGCGATTGTGCCGATTCACTGCTTTAGTTTTGTTTGCTAAATGAAGATTGTCACTACTGAGGGGCTCCACGCATGCGCGAAGATACGCGCAGCATTATGGGCAACGTAGTGACAATTCACTGAGATTGTAGGCAGACCAAAATTAACCTGCAAACAGCAATAATCCCACCTTTTGATTTTTAGCTAAAAGGAACATGTGTATGGAAGCCCGTTTCTGCCACTAAGAGGAAAAAAAGTAACTCAGAATTCTGACTTTTTATCTCAGAATTCTGACTTTTATGTCAGAATTCTGACTTTTTATCTCAGGATTCTGACTTACTAAGTCAGAATTCTGACTTTATATCTCAGAATTCTGACTTATTATCTCAGAATTCTGACTTATTATCTCAGAATTCTGACTTTATATCTCAGAATTTTGACTTTTATGTCAGAATTCTGACTTTTTATCTCAGAATTCTGACTTACTAAGTCAGAATTCTAAGATTAAAAGTCAGAATTCTGAGTTACTGTTTTTTCCTCTTAGTGGCGGAAACGGGTTCCTTATAGGTTGAATGAAATATTTAGTGCACTAGACCACATTACATTTATATACATTTGGTCATTTAGCAGACGCTTTTATCCAAAGCGACTTACAAAGTGAGCACAGGGTTAATCACAACATCCCTGGAGCGATGAGGGTTAAGGGCCTTGCTCAAGGACCCACATCGGTAACTTTAGTGGACCTGGGATTTGAACCCCCAACCTTCAGATTGATAGCCCAACGCCCTAACCACTGAGCTACCTTGCCCATTAATTAATGATAGCATTTACTTGTGTGAAATTATGGTACAAAACCGCACAAAATAGCATGATTATAGCATTTGTGATGCGTAACAGCTGTTACTATAATTTAATTTGTAATTCCTGGTCCAAAATCTAATGTCATGGATTAAAGTCTTTGCATTTGTACTTCCAAGACTTTGATTGACATGTTTCCTTTTCTGTCACATCTTTATCATTATTGAAATGCAACCACATTTAACACGAAATATTTAGAAACTGGCTAAAGAATAGTCCAAATAAAGGTAGTATTCTATATTTTATAAAGATATGTTAAATGGACAAATATGCCATATTTGTTCCAGCACTGGTCAATTACTTATCATTTTGACAGTTAAAATATTTTATTATGGAAACAATGCATACGATTTCTATACAAAAAGTCACAATAATACATTTAAACACTATTAATCTAAAAGAAACATTACTGAGAAATAAAAAAAAATTAATAACACAACAGGCTTCCTTATAGTTATATAAGACTTAAAGTATGTGAGTACTTGTATTTATTAAAACATGACTTTGAAAATGTTCTAGTTCAACATTATTGTGCCACAATTTATAACCAACTATAAGGAAATGGGTTGAGGGTTTCTGTTTTGAAGCACTTCAGTGATTTGCACACTTACCCCAAACATTTTGTGTAAAAGAGGAATGTGGATTATGAGTTAGGACTTCAGATTCAACATCACTGTGTAATTTAGAATATGTTCTTGTATCTAAAGGAGCTTTATATTAATGCCCTTGGTGTCACAAACAAACGTCTTATAAACTCAGATAAGACTTTCTGGTATACACATACTTTTGGCAATATACATATTTCATATGTTAAAAGACTTTAGAAATATATTTTTTTAAAACAGCATGTATAAATTGTTTTAATAAATGCAATAATGTATGCATTTAAATTGTAGTCAGTTGGCAATTTTTTTCCCCCCATTCTCTACATTTTAAAAAATTGCTTAACTGGTTTATTCCTATTTTTTCATCAACACGTTGATGATTTTAGTACTTCTGTACCAGTTTTTTTTCCGGATACAAAATTAAAAAATAATCAATAATTCCTCTACTTAAATACTGATCTAAATCTTTTCCACATAGTTGCCAGGAAACACGCCTTCTCTTCCTCGCAGACGACCATTCCACCAACCTGAAGGGTCTGCAAAAGAAAGGAATAGTCAGATTTACAAAAATGATTTTACATGCTTGCTGGTCTATTGTTGGTCTGGTTTTTGACACTGATTATTACCTTCCTTGATAATCTCAATAATGTCATCTGCATTAAAACTGAGCTCATCTGTGTCCTGTGCATCATAGGCATACATAGCACGACACTGAGGAAATTTGGGTTTGGGTCTTGGAGCTGGCTTTGGCACTCCTGCTCCAGGAACAGGCCTGCTCTCCTTTGAGAGACGACGATGAAGCCTAGAGTGTAAGAAGGGAAAAAGCTGTATTTTTAATTGTAATGTTTTTTTTCTGATAAAGTATTTTATACGGAGCCCCTAAAGGGACATGGAAAAAAATATATAATGCAAGATCTCGCAAAACTTTTGCAAGATCTTGCAAAGTTATTGCAAGATCTCACATTATATTTTTTTTCTTCCATGTCACTTAGGGGCTCCGTAAATTTTACATATACGCGTCCCAAACAAAAACCTAATGCCTCAACCAGCAGCATGTGACACAGTGCACTTTGACATACAAGAGCCTTTGTCGGTCAATGTCCTAACCAAGAAACAAAATTTAACATCAACTGACATAGAAGTAGCATGATAAAACAGCACCCGTAACTAAAGATATTTGTATTTAAACAAACAATTTGGCAAAAATTAGCAAAATAATTTGGGATTGAACTATTTTTATTTTGCTGAGGAGTTGGTCAGAAATACTGTGATCAGAAATGAAAACGTTTTAAAGAATTAAGAAAGAGTTGTTTAAAAGCCTAACAACCTCAGAATAATCATGCATTTAGAACATGCTTAGGCATGCTTATAAAAGTTAAGTTACGATAGAAAATAATCAAATTAATCTCACCCTGCCACCCCCTGATCAGGAACATTCATAAATGTCTTATCATCGTTAAATTGTTGGTGGTTCTTCCTGGACTGAGAGCCATGAAATCGTGGAAGAGTTGGTTGATCCATTGAAGACTGTTGACGAAGCATTGATGCCCTGGAAGTCTGTCGGTTTCTGTTGTGTCCTCCTCGATTAGTACTAACAGCCCGATCTGCAATAAAGCATATTTTTGCCATAATTCCAGCTTTAACCGCTAAAATCTTTAATCTCTAAAAAACATAAGTTATTCAATTTACTTTCTTTTGCACATGCTTATTCTTAAATGTAAATGTTCTTAATATGTATGCTTTGTACAGCGTCCTTGGGTGTTCTGAAAGGCACTTTCAAATAAAAGGTATTATTATTATTATAAGTAAAATATTATGTGGTGTTTTTAAAAGTACCTGAATTTAAAAAAATAAAAAAAAAATAAAACACACACAACTTACACTGTGCAACTGCATCACTAAAATAGTTTATACCTCAGATGTTAGAATGGTAACATTATTTCTAATAGTTAATATAACCAATAACAGTAAATAGTAAAATTAACAGTATTTTTGTGGAAAAGATGATTAAAACCTACCATGAGAATTAATATTCGTTCTCAGAGCTTCCATGGATCTACTCTTACGATTGTCAATACGAGTGGGTCCTGAAAAATAAAAAGTTTTTAGATTATATTGATGTACACCACCACCATGTTGTCATAGTCTTAGATCAAATTTGAGCTTTGATCCTCTACAACTAAATAATATTGAAAGTTTACTTGATTGACAACATACAGGAAAATCTAAGACTCACTTGAATTCTTGGGAAGGCCTGGTCCAATGCTAACAATTAAGGTCTTGTTATTGGGTTTTAACAATACATTATCCCCTTGACCCATCTGAAACTGGATCTGCCGAGAGCCAGCAGATGCAAATGGTCCCCAGCCTCCTTTCTTCACCTTAAATTCAAGTCTGTAAATGCCATAATACAATGAGTAATTTAGCAGTCAACACAAAAATAAGAGGCCTTTTATTGGTCAATTATTGATTACATTTGTGCTACATTCTAAAACATGTTGATGTTATTGAAATATTCTCAGGAATTGTGCATAATCATTAGAACAATAGAGGTCTTAAAACAATTACAAGTTGTTGAACTTCAGCGGCAGCTTCTTGTGAGTCCTGTCTTCATAGCGTTTGTAAAGCAGACTTAAGAACTCTGTTTTAAAGATAGACTCCAGCACACTGTCATACTGCTGCTCATGTAAAATGAAGAAGTCATCTTGAAGTGTGCTGAAATGCAAAATAAACACAAAGTTTATTATTTATGAAATAAGGAGACTGGAAGCTGCACTAACTATATCTTCCAAGTCTGGGTTATTTATTGACAGTAGGAGGATATTTGTGTTCATCAAACAAGAAGGTATGCGAGTAAAAGGTGATGCGCTGTTACCAACAGGATGGAACTCATTCATTCATTCATTATCTTCCGCTTTATCCTATATTATGGTCGCGGTGAGGTTCCCCCTGCCCATCCAGGGGAGAACGTTTCGGGCACTGGGCAGATACACCCAGGACAGGGCGCCAATCTATCGCTGGGCACACACTCACTCACACAGGCACGCATACACACTCTATATGCGGCAATTTGGAGAACTCAATTGACTTGATCCATGTTTTTGGACTGTGAGAGGAAACCGGAGAACCCGGAGGAAACCCACACGGACACGGGGAGAACATGGAAACTCCACCCAGATGGGGATTTGAACCGGGATCCCTAGTGCTGAGAGGTAAACATGCTAACCACTAAGCCACCGTGCCACTCAGGATGGAACTAATAAGAGAAAAAAAATATATATATATAAATATAATTGCACAGAACCAATGCTTTCTATTACAATATTAGTATTAGATTTAACTATACATATATACATCATATATATTTTAAGCAGGCGTATTTTTATTAATATATAAATCCATTGTTGGGCGGCACAGTGGCTTTGTGGTTAGCACGTTCGCCTCTCAGCGCTAGGGATTCTCGGTTCGAAACCCCATCTGGCTGGAGTTTCCATGTTCTCCTCGTGTCTGTGTGGGTTTCCTCCGGGTTCTCCGGTTTCCTCCCACAGTCCAAAAACATGGATCAAGTCAATTGAATTCTCAAAATTGCTCCCATATAGAGTGTGTCTGTGTAATTGAGTGTGTGCCCAGCAAAGGATTGGCGCCCTGTCCTGGGTCTATCTGCCCAGCGCCTGAGATGTTCTCCCCTGGATGGGCATGGGGAACCCCACCGCAACCCTAATAGAGGATAAAGCGGGAGATAATGAATGAATATTTTAAACAGACGAAAATTTTGATCAAACATGTTTATTACTGTGAATATAATGAGAATAAAAAAAGATACAAAGGGTAAAAAATGTAAGATTGACAAGAAAAAAAAAGTGTATTTGCTAAATTTGAAATTTGAGAAGCGGGCACATTGCAGGTTATCTATGGTCTGGGTTCCTACCAGTATTAAATGTTAGTTTTAGTCATAACAAAATGACAGTTTAAAATAATCAAATATGTTAAACTGGTCAAAGGCACAAATTAGAGTTTCTCTCAACACTTAAATAAGTTTTATACATAAAAAAATAATAAATGAAATTAGTTATTAAATGTAAAACCATTTTACTAAAGTACTGTGCTAAATAGGATATCCAAAGAGTTGTCATTTGTTGATGGTGTACCTAAATATTTAAGAAAGAAGCAAGAACTTTACAATAAAGCTTTTTTATTCATTCATTCATTCATTGTCTCCCGCTTATCCTCTATTAGGGTCGCGGTGGGGTTCCCCATGCCCATCCAGGGGAGAACGTCTCGGGCGCTGGGCAGATAGACCCAGGACAGGGCGCCAATCCATCGCTGGGCACACACTCACTCACACAGACACACTCTATAGGGGGCAATTTTGAGAATTCAATTAACTTGATCCATGTTTTTGGACTGTGGGAGGAAACCGGAGAACCCGGAGGAAACCCACGCAGACACGGGGCCCCCCCCCCCCCCCCCCCCCCCCCCCCCCCCCCCCCCCCCCCCCCCCCCCCCCCCCCCCCCCCCCCCCCCCCCCCCCCCCCCCCCCCCCCCCCCCCCCCATTAAAGCTTTTTTAAATAATTGATTTATTTTATATTGTGAACACATACCTTAGGGAGACAGACTGTATTTTTTCCAACTCAATCTGCCGTTTGAGTACTTCACGTATCTGGCCCTTCTCTGGACCCTGCTTAACTTTCTCCCGTCCAATCAGGTAAAGGAACTTGGATGTCAAAATGAGGTCTCGCTTGACAGACTGAAAAGTATAGCAGGATGTATGATCAAATTTTAAAAGACTCTACAAGAGGCCTATCCATCTTTATCTAGAGGTTTACCTTAAATCTGCGATCATATTTTGCTACAACATCAGCAAACTCAATTCTTTCCCTTCGACCCACAAATTGTCGTATCTCAGGACGGTTATCAGTGCCAATATAGTCGCCCACAAAGTTACGATTCAGACTGTTCTTTCGTCGTTCCTTCTTGTTTAATAGGATGTCAGAAGCTAAAACAGAAAAGTTTAACAATAAAGAAAATATTTGATGCTTTTGGCTCCCTGGTACAAGTAGAAATGTATAGTATTTGCAACCTAATGTAATAACAAGGGGTACTGTTTGTACTCTGATGTTAATGCTAATCAGTATTAACGATTTTCCTCTTATAAAAGTAAACTAAACCTTCTTATTATTATATTTTTCCTTTCAAGAATTTTTGTTAACATATTATATGTATAAGCACTACTTAAAGGATTGCTGTTCAATATTCTTGTCTGCTGTGCAAAGAAAATAAATAGATCTCGTTTTACCATTAACAGATATAAATATAATATAAATCAGCAGCTCAGTTTGCCAGTTTCATCGCGGTAAATACAGTATATTTAGCTATATAGCTAATAAATGCTTCCTTACAACTAAAAACAGGTTTTGTTCTCCTACCTCAGTTTAACAAAAATATCAATTAAAGAATTGATTTGCAAACTATTCGAGCTGTAGCAAGTCAACAATTACCTAAGGCTAACCACTGGCATTTGTTGGTCCATTTTCTTGCTGTACTGTACAGACAGCGCTTTTTTTTTTATCAAGATGCAAATAGAAAATAAATAGTGGACTTGTATATATATTTTTTATAAAAATGTCTATCTCCAAAATTCAATCCGGTCATGTTTTACCTTCCTCTCTCATGCGGACATATTTGCGCACTGCAATGTGCTTTCGCCAGGCTTGCTGAATAATCCGAGCATATCCATTGTACTTTCTCTCCCTCATCTCTTCGAGAAGGAACAGCTGCAGGGAACAGTGAAGCAAACATTAGTGACAATGAACCTCATGGGTAAGATTTATTTTTATTTTCTAGGTATGAACATAAAATTGACACATACTAATATTTGTTATTTTAATAAATTTCAATCTGAGTGTGCTGCTGAAACAATGTAACCTCACAAAACAAACTTGAAATATTTACCTTCATTAAATTTGACATTAAACACTATTATCACAATCATACTTTTGTGCAGTATGATTTTTTTAGCACACCAACTGATGTGTATCTGTTGTTTATGTATTGTCTTGTGGCAGCAGAGTGAGGTTCTGCAAAAACAGTCCATTATGTACTAAGGCTAGAGCAAACACCAACTCCATTTGCTCCTCTTTGCAGTTGCAGTGAGTGGAAGTAATAGGTCATGTTGTCAGAGAGATTAGAAAGTCGTTTCCTTTCCATCATCATATCCACTGTGTCCAATTTTGAACCACAAACTGATCAAATTTGAACCACAAACTTATTTTCCTATGCCTGTTTATGTAGTGCAGTTAGTTAATTGATCAACGTACTGCATGAAGAACCTAAGGATAATTCCAGCTGGGCAGCTGAGGTCCTTTCTGTGTTCATGTTCTCAAAAATAGTGGTTTAATCAGTTTAATTAATGTAATTTTTTCCATTTTAAAATTTCTAGAGCAAACAGAATCCAGGCACAATTAGTGTTGTGTTTGTATAATTTTCACAAATACATTTATCATAAACCTACTATTTGGAATTGGAAAACAATATCACTTAAATTATTTAGCAAAATGACATACTGATTCGGGTGGCATGGTGGCTTAGTGGTTAGCATGTTTGCCTCTCAGCGCTAGGGATTCCCGGTTCGAATCCCAGTCTGGGTGGAGTTTCCATGTTCTCGTGGGTTTTCCTCCATGTTCTCAGGTTTCCTCCCACAGTCCAAAAACATGGATCAAGGTCAATTCAATTTTTTTAAATTACCCCATATAGAGTGTGTCTGTGTGAGTGAGTGTGTGCCTAGCGATAGATTGGCGCCCTGTCCTGGGTGTTTCTGCCCAGCGCCCGAAACGTTCTCCCCAGGATGTTCATGGGGAATCCCCCCGTGACCCTACTAGAGGTTAAAGTGGAAGACAAAGGATGGATGGACATACTGATTCTGGGGCCTTGATGAAGATCTTGCTCTTGCCCAGCTGGTATTGGTCTGAATCCATATTAACAGACTTGAGCAGATGTAGAACACCCTGTTTTTCATCT
The DNA here is from genome assembly GCA_019802435.1 of Corydoras maculifer. Classification (NCBI taxonomy): domain Eukaryota; kingdom Metazoa; phylum Chordata; class Actinopteri; order Siluriformes; family Callichthyidae; genus Corydoras; species Corydoras maculifer. Next base: position 2,034,739 of record JAFMOD010000391.1, read on the forward strand.
CCACGCCAATGTGGCCATGTCTCTTTGGTCAAGATTGCATATCTGTGGGGAATAGTTTATAAAAGCAGAGATTGTGTTCAGCTATTACTTTGCTGTCAGGTTACTAAATAATTATACAATGTGTAATTTGGAATGAATATGTGTAAGTATATTTGAGTGTGTTGCTGGTGAACAGAGATCTAAACTTAGTAAAGAAGATGTTGTTTTTAGGGAAATAAAAAATGTAAATGCTGTACAATTACAATTCTGGGTGCAAATCTATGTCAGAAGTTGCATAACACTAAGGTAAAATAAAATGACTGAAGTGAATGAGTATCCTCCCAAAAAGATAAACAACTTATTTCATTCTTGGACCAAAACACTGATTTGAAATAAGCACATAATACCACAACTAGACATGTTTTATTATAGCCAAAATATACAGGATATTATCCATGTAAGCATAAAAAAAGAACCAAATGCATATTACTGCAACTTTAATTTCTCTGTTACTGGGGTGAATGTTAAAAAGGTTTACCTTTGTAGGAACTTTTTGAAGATGCGGCGAAAAGCATAGCCAGCTCTCCTCACACGGATGTTCTCCCGCAATCCCAAATATTCTACTTGATGCTTAACACGGTTCTCTTCCCAATCGCGTGACATTTTGGTTTCATTTGGTTTGATACAGCGAATATAGTGAGGGGTGCACTTCATTAAAGTCTGCACCAGGTTATTCGCCTGTTTCTGGGGGATTAAAATAAATCAACATTGGAATGTTAAATTTGTAAATGACATTTTACAATGTAAAATGTAATGACCTTTGTTTAATGATTTTTTTTGTACCTTGATCTTGGCACCTGCAGTGGTAGGTCGACCTTTTTTCTCAGCCTCAAGATTCTCAGGAAAAAGGTTTCTGATAAAAACACTACCCATAAAGGAAAAAAAAAAACATACACATTATATATATATATATATATATATATATATATATATATATATATATATATATATATTATAACTATTTTATATCTTAGAGCTTCAAAATTTGGTAAAAATGTCATATTGTGATTATGGCCTAGAAACTAAATTCCTGATGTAACAATTTTAAAACCTTCTTGCATTACAAGTTTTGTTTTTATTGTTTTAGGAAGCTTGATATGAAAAATAATTACAAGACACATTTGCTGCAATTATTTATAAAATAATTTCTGTTTTATACTTAAACCTATAACAACTAAAACACATTTTGTCAACTTTAGTCCAAGACATGTTTAAAATTACATTACGATTTCTATGGATTAGATCATGCATGTTCCATTTAAGGTATGTGTCAACTTGTTTTTACTTTTACATTTACTTGTAAGAACAGTCAAATCAACTCTCACTTTGATGATCTCCTATAATAATCTACTTAAATTTAAGGGTCAATATTAAATCAGTACTGAGAAACACTTACAACTCACTGCTTTGCATCAGCTCAATGATGTCATTGAAGAGCACATCTCTGTTCCTCTCACAAAAGCCACTCACATTGTATGATACCTAAAAATCACAAAATATTTTTAAGTCCATTAATATTACAAATTAGCAGTACTGGTAAATGATAAAGGTTTTGATAAAGAGTTTGATATGGAGTTTAAACAAAGCTCAGTGTTTCTTCAGTTTTTGTAAATGTTATTTCCATGGTGGATGTAGTGAACAGTAAATTGAATAATCACAAACACATAATTTATGTTGGCTGGGAAAATGTATTTAATAAAATTCAATTCATAATCAAAATTTCTTGTGGTGCTGCTTATACAAAGGTGTAAATGACTTTTCCTTATTATTTTTTATAAAACAGTTGTGTTTTGGCAATAGTGGAAGTCACAGAGCTGCTTCGTGGTTATGAGGATTTAACATTTAAAATTTAAACAGCAGGTTTATTTATAGATTCTGCAAATTGTAACCTGACTAGGATTCAATGGTTTTATTCTGCATTTGTAACAGCAAATGCTATTAAAACATGACTGGCAGATTTTAAATTTAAGATTCTTATATGGTAAATAATTTTTTGAACATTTAGACTATGAAAAAAATTCCTTCATTTTTGTTTAATGTTTTTATTTACACTATTGAATGTTAACAATGAATTGTAAAAATGTTCAGGATTTTTTTACTATACCCATCTTTAACATATTATCTATGCTCACAAATGGATCTACAAAATAATCCATTATAAGATCTACAAATGGAAAATGGAAAAATAACTGCATGTATGCAGAATAAGTTTACAATTTATTCAGTTTGTATTATTAGGTATTAAGGCCTGGGCATTTACAGTATGAATTCAGCAGGAGGCAGTTAATCGATAAAAAATAAATAAATAAATAAATAAAATAAAACAGCTATGAAAAAAGAAGTAGGTTTCAAATATCTACATAATTATTTACAATTATTACATAATCCCATATTTATAGATCCACACACAATTATTTTAGCTTATATGCAAATGTTTGCAAATATTGCTTTAATTACGTTTGGCTAATCTTTAAAGTTTAATAATACGTATTATATAGAGTATAAAAGAGTATGATGATATCCTCAATTATCCTTTATTGGCGCAGGTTGTGTAGACTGTGTTAACTTTCTTTTAGAAAACCAATAAATTATTTTCTTTTAATGGTTGTTTAAACTTTTGCCCAAGACTATAAAGCACTGCATTGTGAAATATTTCTGACCTTTCCTGCATAGTGGTGCACTACAAAGCCTTTGTTCCAGCTGTTAAAGTGTTCATGAGAGCTAATTTGCATCTGCAGCTTCTGAATCAGCGTTTGATCTGCACCTTCACCTTTTGCATGCATGGTGGCACATACATCATCCAAAATGCTCATGATACCCACAGGGTTCTGAAAATACCACAAAAATAGGACATTAATAATTTGTATTTATGGTGATTTAAAACAAATAGGGTTACATATTTGTGGCATTTTTTTTAGTTACAGACACTCACCATTTTGGATTCTATTAGGTCACACACAATTTTGTTGTTGAAGTAGTCAATAGGTGTCCATTTGATACCTTCCTGTACATACTCTTCCTGTAAAAAGTAACATAAGTATAAGAGTTGCCCCAGAGCAAGATCACTTTCAAGATCATGTTGTGTCATTTCACAAGAAGAACTGAACTGCTGACCTGTTCGGCCTTCAGAGTAAGCTCAATAAAAATCTGTTGCAGCTTCTCGTTCACGAAGTTTATGCAAAATTGCTCAAATCCATTTTGCTGTATGCAAATACAATAAATTATCATTTAGCATTTGCTGTTCATAATTTTTATTTTAATATGTAAATGATTTTTACCTGAAAGATTTCAAAGCCATAAATATCCAACACGCCAATGTTAAAATCCTCATGATCTTTTTGCATGGCCTTGTTAATTGCCTTGTGGAAATAATTCGAAAAATATTATAACAAATAAATATATACCAGAAACATAGCACCCCATACAGGTACTTAAAACTCAGTTTAACTGTATTATTGTACAGCATATTTTACAGTGAGTGAGTTTAAGACTTACATCGACAAGATAGTCAAAGAGTCGAGTGTATAGTGCTTTGGACAATGCATCACGCGTAAAGCAGGCTTGCTCTGTGTTTAGAGTGACTGAAATGCTCTCAGTCTTGCCTCCCCATTTACTATCCATAACCCTGCTCGTCAGTTTGTTCTTCAGCCCATCCTGAGCTATACCCAACAGGTAAGACGGGAAGGCAAGAACTGTGAAGAGGTAACAAATTCAAAACATAAGATTGATTGATCATGATTCAATATTCTGCAAGTTTTGTCCCTCTGGTATTTTTATTTTTGCACAATTGAAATAACCTTTTTGGTGCTTATTCATTTGTTTCAGCTTTACTTTTGTAAGAAAATTTAATTAACTTTTTAAGTTAATTATGAAAATAAACAGGGTGGCACGGTGGCTTAGTGGTTTGCATGTTTGCCTTTCAGCATTGGGGATTCCTGTTTCGAATCACCATCTGGGTGGAGTTTCCATGTTCTCCCCGTGTCCGCGTGGGTTTCCTCCGGGTTCTCCACTTTCCTCCCACAGTCCAAAAACATGGATCAAGTCAATTGAGTTCTCCAAATTGCCCCATATAGTGTGTGTATGCGAGCGTGTCTGTGTGAGTGTGTGCCCTGCGATAGATTGGCGCCCTGTCCTGGGTGTGTCTACCCAGCGCCCGAAACGTTCTCCCCTGGATGGGCATGGGGAACCCCCCCGCGACTCTAATATAGGACAAAGCGGAAGATAATGAATGAATGAATAAAAATAAACAATAAAATCACATTTCAACATAAATATAGTTGCATTTATTTTAATGAATGATGTGACAAAGCCACAAATCATTCTTCAGGTTTATTTACCAGTGGATCAAACAGACTATTTCTTCATCAGAAGCCATACACTAAAATTTTATATTTATGTTTTAATATATATCTCAATAGATATATTAAAAAAAATATATGGGTCAATACTAAACCTTGCTACCAATTCCATTTATCTACTATCATCTAATGATATCATACTATATAATGATAATATATTGCAGAGATACATGCTAGAAGCATTAGGTATTTTTAACATAAATTTTTAGATGAGGCTAATAAATAAAATCTGACTGCTTTTTTACAGTGACTTGATTGATATTCATATATTAATATACATAATATATATTCATATATTTACTGATATTCCATATAAAATTGACTCAAGAATTTACTCAAAAAGAAATTGGAAAAAAAAAAAAACAACAACCACCACACAAAATAACATGGTTCAGCAGACGGCCACCCTATTTTAGATAAAGGCTGTGTGGGAAGAAGAAAACCTGTTAGGCCAAAAAACCTGTTAGGCCATGTTACCAAAATTGCAACCATCTTAAATTTCTTCATTGTGTAGTCGGCTTGGAAAGGTGGAAAGGTAATTGTGTGTCACAACAAATTGGTATAGAATTTTAATAGAAGAACTGTTATGTCAATATATTTTGTATTTTTTGCCACATAATGAGTTTGCCACAGTGTTAAAGTGATAAAGCTAAAGTTCTGCCATCTATGATAAATTCTTGAACACTAACGTCTTAAAGATGAACACGGTTCTGCATCTTTACAGAGTTTGTTTAATGTCATGTAAATAAAGGCAGGTTATGTATTTAGGCTTCAATTGAGTCTCATTTTTTTAGGTTCTTCAAATATGCCAGAGTATTTTTCTTACAGTGCCCATGGTGATCTAGTAGTGTGTCGATGTTGTCTATTTGGAATATTCTGTTAGTATGCGTTTCACATTTAGTGGTTTGGGGAATGTTTTACAGAAGAGTGGTGGTTCCCTTTTCATTAGGTGAGCCTGGTGTGTTCAATATGGCATCTAGAGATGGTAACCTGATCTATTCTATGCTTGGGCCATGACCTGTTTTCTATACACAGTAAACAACAATGCATCCAGCTTCTTTAAAAACATTAAAACATGCTGATAAAAACATAATGTAAATATTTGCTTGTATTTAACTCACAGTCTTCACTCTCCACTACAGCATAATTGCCCTCCTCTTTAAAAGTAATGTTGCCAAGATGAAGAATACCAGCCACAATCTGTAATACAGCTTCTTGGTCCTCCTGAGAAAGGCCTATGACAGTCATAGCATCCTAAAGAAATAGTGATGGCAAATGACACAAATGACAGTTAACATTTTATAATCCAAATATATTGTTTGGCTTTGAAAAAAAGATTGCTGTAGCAATTTTGACTAAAGTGTGCAATTACAATAATTTAATAATGACCATAACAAATATTTTTTCTATTTTAACTTGCTTATTTTTGGCAGAAATCTTGTGATAAAGATAAAAAGAATTCGAACCACTTGTCTTCCAGTTCTGGTAATCAATTCATATGTAAATATTTTTAGGCTCCATAATTATTCATGTATATAATGTTACAATTTAAATATTTAATTCTATAATATTCTACCACCATAAGAAAATAAAATTTGTTGCTAATTTAAGAAAATTTGGTTAAAATTAGTCATTTAGCAGATGCTTTTACCCTAGGTTATTTACAAAGAGAACAAGACAAATCAGTCTTTCATATTTCCCTATATTATAGCAAATGCTATAAAAATGTGTTTTAAGTTGGAACTTAAAAATGCTAAATGTCTCAGCATTACAAACAAATCTGGGAAGTTCGTTTCACAATTTAGCAGTTGTGAACAATATGGAGCATGTTGCACCACGATGAGGTTTAATCACCAGGCAATATTCATCACTAGACCACAGCGAACAATTTGGGGGGTACCATTAAAAAAATAATAAAAAATACAGTTAAGGTAGGAGGGTGTGATTCCAGAGATTTTCAGTGCTTTTTACTTAATGCAAGAAGCTAGAAAGAGCCAATGGAGAGAGAGAGAGGAGTGGCAGGAGTTTGTTTGGGTTGGTTGAATACAGAACGGGCTGCAGAGTTTTGATTCAGCTGTAGAGGCCTGATTGTGCAAGCTGGGAGACCAGCAAGCAATGCATTACAATAGTCAAGCTGGTATAGCCTGTTCACTCAAAAAAGATCTGATCTTCCTGATGTTGTAGAGAATGAATCTGCAGGAACAGGCAGTTTTAGTGACCTGATCAGATAAGCAGCCCAGATAAGCGTGTCCGCGTGGGTTCCCTCCGGGTTCTCCGGTTTCCTCCCATACGCCAAAAACATGGATCAAGTCAACTGAGTTCTCCAAATTGCCCCATACAGAGTGTGTATGTGTGCGTGTCTGTGTGAGTGAGTGAGTGTGTGCCCAGTGATAGATTGGCGCTCAGTCCTGGGTGTATCTGCCCAGCGACCGAAACATTCTACCCTGGATGGGTATGGGGAACCCCACCGCGACCCTAATATAGGATAAAGCGGAAGATAAAGGATGGAATTGATAGCTTGATGTGTTTTTCATCTGCTGCACTAAGTTGGCTGACCACTGCGTCTATGATTCTTAACGCTGCCTGTTTCTTTGTACTTCTTCAAAAAAGCTTGAACAGCACATCTTGAAACCTCAGTCTGCTTAAAAAGCTTTATCTGGGAGAAACCTTGCTGATGCAGTATCTTGTTGCTGTGCTCAGTCTTGCCATGGTGTATGATCTGTGATATGAAACTTTTGAGCTTGTCTTCCACAACCTCAGCCTGGTAGCAGAGTTTGGCAGTTCCTCACCCAGTTTTAAGCCTCCTACACAGCTGTATCTGTTTCACTTAATGACTGTGTTTCTACCTACTTGTGAAATTGATGATCATTAGCACCTGTTTGGTATAATTGGTTGATCATACACCTCACTATAATCCTACAAAATCCCTGACTTTGGGCAAATGTACCTATAAGCATTGATGCTGGTTTGAAGGCAGTGGTATCAACAAATATTGGTTTGATTTATTTTTTAGCTCACTTTGCATTTAATAAATTAATTAAAAATAATAATAATAATTGAAAGCATTCTTAGTTTACACCATTTTTTCACATTTGTCCAAAAGTTACCCAAGTTTATGAGTGATTAAACTCACCATAGTGTCTGAGAAATCCTTCTTGTCATTAACATCTTCCACAACATAGGTACCAGACTGGTTCATATAAAAATAGTAGTCTGGAGCAGTGATCCCCAAATTTTCTCTATGCTCTTTGGAAGCTCCAGCCAAAAGCTAAAAGACAATAAACAAAGCAGATGCTCATGAGATAACATGGTCCGTCTTGATTCTTGAGAACCTACATTCTAAAATTATATCATAAATGAACAATATATAAATAATTTTCAATAGTTGCTTTTTATTCTTTATTTTTTTTTAGTGTGTTGTGGATCTTCTCAAGCTCACAAGTATTTACTGAAAAATGTATCAAAAGTGTATGAGTTCCAAACTTTACCTGATAGTAAATATGGAAATTTCTTTCTCCATTGTTTTGAGACACTACCCTGGATTTTTCCAGCAGGAAGTTGGAGATTTTTCCTCCATCAGGTTCTCCTCCTCGACTGAACTGAATCTCAAAATATTTTCCCTGAAGTGTACAATGTACAATAAGCATTGTCTTGGATGTTTAGCAGAACAATCTAAAGTTAGGTCCATAAATATTTGGACAAAAACAACATTTATCTAATTTTGGTTCTGTAAATGACAATGAATTTTAAACAAAACACTTCATATGCAATTGATGTTCAGACTTTCAGCTTTAATTTAGTGGGTTGAACAAAATGATTGCATGAAAATCCGGAGAACTAAAGCATTTTATAAACACAATCCCTTCATTTCAGGGGCTCAAAGGTAATTGGACAAATTAAGTAATGTTAAATAAAATATTTGTTTCTAAAACTTGGATGAAAAAACTTTGTTGGCAATGACTGCCTGAAGTCATGGACATCACCAGATGCTGTGCTTCCTCTGTATTAATGCTCTGCCAGGCCTTTCCTGCAGCAGTTTTCAGTTGCTATTTGTTTCTGGGCCTTTCTGTTTGAAATTTTGTCTTTAATAAGTAAAATGTAGGCTCAATTGGGTTGAGATCAGGTGACTGACTTGGCTATTCAAGAACGTTTTGCTTTAATAAACTCCTGGGTTGCTTGGGCTTTATGTTTCGGGTCATTGTCCATCTGTATTATGAAACGCCGACCAATCAGATTGGCTGCATTTGGCTGGATTTGAGCACACAGTATGTCTCTGAATACCTCAGAATTCACCCGGATGCTTCTGTCCTGTGTCACATCATCAATAAACACTAGTGACCCAGTGCCTCTGGCAGCCATGCATGCCAAAGCCATCACACTGCCTCCACTGTGTTTTACAGACGATATGGTATGCTTTGGATCATGAGCTGTACCACGCCTTTGCCATACATTTTTCTTTCCTTCATTCTGGTAGAGGTTGATCTTGGTTTTATCTGTCCAATGAATGTTTTTCCAGAACTGTGCTGGGTTTTTTTTTTTTTAGATGTTTTTAGCAAAGTCCAATTTAGCCTTTTTTTATTCTTGAGGCTTAAGAGTGGTTTGCACCGTGCAGTGAACCCTCTGTATTTACTAGCATGCAGTCTTCTCTTTATGGTAGACTTGGATATTTTTACGTTGGTGAGTTTACCAGTGCTATCTTTTTTTCCTCAGGATGTACCAAACTGTACATTTTGCCACTCCTAATATTGTAGCAATTTCTCGGATGGGTTTTTTCTGTTTTCTCAGATTAAGATGGCTTGTTTTACCTGCATGGAGAGCTCCTTTGACTGCATGTTTTTTTTAACAGCAAAATCTTCCAAATGCAAGCAGCATGCCTACTATCAAGTCCAGGCCTTTTGTCTGCCTAATTGAAAATGACATAACGAAGGAATTGCCCACAACTGGCCATGAAATAGCCTTTTAGTCAATTGTCCAATTATTTTTGGTCCCTTTAAAAACAGGGTGGCACAGGTTAAGGAGCTGAAACTTCTAAACCCTTCATCCAGTTTTAATGTAGATACCCTCAAATAAAAGCTGAAAGTCTAGACTTTATGTCCATTTCAATTAGATAATTATAACTTGAACATATTTCAGTCAGCAGGTAAAAAAACTAAATTTGCGTCAGTGTCCAAATATAAATGGACCTAACTGTAGGTCAAATACTAAAAAAGATAATTCTTTAAAGTTGCTAGTCTTCTAACCATGAAATCATACCACTGAGAATAAAAATAATGCTAAGTAAAAACTAAACCAACAAAAACAAGTCTTTACTCGTTCAGAGTGTGTTAAAAGGTTAAAGGTAGTGTGCTTAAAGCATTGGAATTCAAACAATATTAACTAAATACAAGATGCTTTGCAGTAATGAAGATAGATTATATTAAATAAAAGAATAATAATAGAACATCACTTTAAACTTGAGCATTCATATTAAAGTACAGAAGCATTTTGTGGCTTTACTTACAAAGCGACTAGAGTTGTTATTGCGCACTGTCTTTGCATTTCCAAATGCTTCCAGGAGTGGGTTAGACTGAAGAATAATATCTTTTACATGCTGTGAAGAGGGGTGTAGGGTGAAGGGTGGACATTGGACATTATTATATAATTTATATACATATATTTCACCAAACAATGACTGTGATTGACTTTTATTGTGGCATTTGTGATGATGTCTATTAAGTTTACAATGGTTCTGAAAACACATAGTCCACAAAACATGGTGGAGCTGTGGGTAAAAATTTTGTGCTAATGAGATGTCTAGAAATTATCTCAATTATATGCAGAATCAGTGAATGAGGACTACAATAATGTTTTTAGTTTTTTTTCGATAACATTTGACAGTTATAATAAAGAAAACGTGTTTCTTATGATCTACCTGAACTTTAGGTCCACCGCCTGATACCTTGGAAATGTAACTCATGATGTACTTGGCTGCAACAGTCTTTCCTGCCCCGCTCTCTCCACTGTATACATGACATGTACATATGACTAAGCAAACCATGAAACCTTTGTGTGTACGAAGTGTAGAAATTGTTGTAAATCCCTAAGCATAAAGACTCTGACCTGATGATGACACACTGGTTCTCCAAATCGATCATCATGTTGCGATACATGTTATCAGCCAAAGCATAAATGTGTGGTGGATTTTCATACTGAGCCTAGAAAGAAAACATTTAAACTGCTATTAATTTTTAACCACACAACAAAACACAAACAAAAAAAAAAACCTAATGTATGAATATTATTACAATATTAATCCACCAAATATCTTTGCACAGTTAAGCCCATAAAAATCATGCATCCCATCTATGACTGGACATAAAAAGGAAAATAATTGTAACCATACTTTTACAGTAATATAAAGCAATATCACACTTTCCTAACACATTATTTCACATTTTAGAAATGCCCTTGGACATTAATTTTACTTTAAGCACACCACAACAAGTGCTAACATGCAACCCAACGTACTCACTCTGCCATTCATAACTCCGCACCGCCCTAAATTATATTTTAGTAAGTATTTCTCACAGAACAGCCCACTCCTT
>JAFMOD010000391.1:2050719-2063176 GCA_019802435.1 Corydoras maculifer
TTGAACAATCGTTCGGTGTTTGCTAAGAAAACAACCTGACATAATTCTGTCACTCCAGGTTATAGGAGGAGAAAATACAACTGAGCTAATTGATTAAGGAATTAAACCTGAGCCAAAGAATTAAACCTAGGACATTTTTGGTTTGTTATGCAGCAGCTCCACCTATTGAGCTGCCATGGCATCTGTTGAATACACACTTTCTGGAAATTTATTTTATTTGATCATTTGATCAAATGTTTTGTAAACTAAGGGTTTTACTGTAAGATAACCTTATTTTAATAAAGTTAATACAAAATCCTTAAACATCTTTTGTTTTTGTCTATTCTGTTATCAGAGTACTAAAGCGTTTGTAAAAATAATTTTAGAAATAAAACTAAAATTATTAACCATAAAAAACCCTTCACTTGTCTCATCTGAGCATAAAATTAAGAATTACCATGATATTAGGAACTTGTAAGTGCTTTTGTGAACTCTTACTACTGCACAATCCAAAAACAGGTGTTGACGCTGTGGAACACTATGGTCCCAAAATCATGCAAAATCATCGTGTTCAGAATTGATCAGAATTAACAGAAAAATGCTACAGTTTAACTAATTCTTCAGGTGAACGGGTCTGAAAATGGGAAAGAAGTTGATCTTTAGTATTGCAGGGACCCTAAACACACAAAAAACAAAGAAACCTTCAGTGGTGACTATGGACAGTCACCAATAAATCTGACTCTGTCCATATTCAAACAGACAGAGGTCTGTTATTATTGCAAAATGTGAATCACTCTTCACATTATTAAATCAGTGGAATAATCACAGTTCCAATTTTGTTATCCCAGATTTTACTTTTCAAAAATAATCTTAAGAACCTTTCATTTTCTTCTTTTTGTTCAAATGATGTAAAATGAATCATCTTAAGGCAAAGAAGTAATTAAGGTGTGAAGTGCCACTAAATCAATGCTGGATGGATATGAATTTTGTGTCAATAAGGACAACCTACCTGCTGCTGATACGACAAAGATCTGTAATGAACCATTCTTTGCTTCTTCCTCACAATCAAAAAATAACAGGGAATTTTCACACTTGTGTTCATTTACATTCACATTTGGTCATTTAGCAGACACTTTTATCCAAAGTGACTTTCAAGTATCCCAACTTGATGGTTGAGGTCAGAGCACAGGGTTAGCCACAGTAATAAGGGTTAAGGGTCTTGCTACAATAAATTCATTCATTCATTATGGGGTGGGTGTCCCCATGCCCATCCAGGGGAGAACGTTTCAGGCACTGGGCAGCTACACCCAGGACAGGGTGCCAATCTATCGCTGGGCACACACTTAGTCACACAGACACACTCTACATGGGGCAATTTGGAGAATTCAATTGACTGGATCCATGTTTTTGGACTGTGAGAGGAAACCCACGTGGACACAAGGAGAACATGAAAACCCCACTCAGGTGGGGATTCGAACCGGGAATCCCTAACGCTGAGAGGCGAACGTGCTAACCACTAAGCCACCGTGCCGCCCCCACACAGTAAAATGCTCAGTAAATCTTATGATAACCTGGTATATAAATATATTATATATAAATTTCAACACTCAGGACATGTAACATACCTTTAATTTATTATACAAAGTAATATTCACAAGGGAGGTTTTTCAAATGATCATGAGAGCTGGTCCATAAGAGTCAGAAGGAAAACAAAAAACAAACAAAACAAAAAAGTATAAAATGTAAAGAAATAGATGTTATGGAAACATACTTAAATAATATGCAAGATGTGGGCTTTAATGAAAAGGATTAGTTAATACAGGTTTTATTGATAAAAAGAAAAAGTCCCGTTAATGGACACACACATCACACTGAAATAAAGATATTTCACGCTACAGCACTCTTTTCTCAAGACTGTTTACTGTATGCCAAGGGTCGAGTTGGCAAGCAATCAGTATGTTATATGTAAAAGCAGCTCATGCTTTAAAAATCTGTGCATGTAGTGGCAATCACAAACCTAGAATGTATTAATGTTCGTCACAAGAATTGTCTTGCATTTCTTTGTTGGACATGTTCTTCCACCATCTGAAGAAACATTTATAGGAATCAGTCCTCCCCACATATTAACATCTGAAATTCTCCTAATAAGCAACACGGGTGTCTAGTAGTAAAGTCAAATAGTTAAGCACAAAACTCCAACAAATCTACAAATGTTTGGAGTTTAAAACTCAGATTATGTACATTTGTACACAAATAAGCAACATTTCTTTCTAAAAACTGAAATGATTCAACAAAACAGTCATTCAGACATGTCACGAATGAAATATGAAAATTGTAAAAAGTTTATAAATAGTGTTTTCTTGGTCTTTCTTTTTAAACTTTAATACTTAGTAATAGTAAGAAGTGAACTTTTTGCTCTTTTAATCTTCTTGATTATTATTAATCAAAATGTTAACATGTTCATATTTAGGATATTATTCCAATCCTGCTTTAGTGCAACAATGTTTTAAGTCAGGAAACTAAAAATCAGTGGCTCAATTAAAATTGGTGTACAAGAACTTCTTTAGAGGTTAAATAAAGATTATAAAAAGGTTTTAAAATTAAGTTCACATTACAAGTCAAACTGATATATTCGCAGATTGAATTTGCATTTCTTAACGGTTCACATTTATTTAAGCAAGTGACCTGTATCTGTCTTTAATATGAAAGCATTTGGCCTAGGAATCAGCATGCATGCGCACCATGATATGTTTCAGCATCAGACAGTTGCATCACTCCAAAACCTTGAATCTGTGGCCAACTCGGTGAAATGGACAATAAGTAGATCGTATATGCAGCACATTTTGCTCTAAATGTCAACAAACAACTTGTCTGCTTAACACAAGCAGGTTGTGCGGGAGAAAAAAAGCCAAATAGCAGTGTTTGCTGCGCTAAGACATGAGTGAGTAGGAGAGGTTAATGATGAAAAAAGCAGCATGTGCATGCAGATAGGCAAAACCTCACAAATTTAAATGGCCACAAATCAAAGTCATATTAGAATTGGGACCACTACTAAAAGTAACTGAAATCTCAAAACTTCCATGTCCACAAAGCCTTTAAAAGATTAGATCTGAATAACAAGAGGGCAGAAAATCAGAATGAAGTCATTTTAGCTCTGTAGACTAACCCCAGCTCCAAATCAAGAAGCTGGTTGCTCTCTCAACAAGCACCAGAGATCATAAAAACTTTGAGGACTTGAGAAAAGTGTCTGTTTCTCAATTCAAAGTAAAAAATAACACTGATTAGACAAACCAAGAGACTGATGGCTGATGTTAACGCTCCTGTAAGTCCTACAGTTCACATTCCTTTATACAGATTTTTCAGTTAGTACATATTTCAGTTGAGTCAGCGGCATAGGTTTGTTTGCAACGAGAAAGCTATAGGTTTCAGAACAGAAAACCTTTACAAGAAACAAAATCCATAGAGAGGGGAAACATCTATTCAAAATAGAAAGTACACAACACTCAGATTGAAAAGCAACAATTGCTAGTGCAGCCTTGGATAGGGCAACAGGAGACAGAATAAAGACAGACAAAACAATAAAAAAAAACAAAAAAAACAGAGAGGAGCAAAGCTGTAAGAGAACTACAGATAAATATGGAAGAAAAAAAAAACTTCACAGCTGAAATCCTCTCCAGACAGGGAATAAAATCCATAAAGACAATTTCAGTCTGGCTGTATAAACATTCAAATTTGGAAGGATGGAGACAGGCCTTTGGAGGGGCCTCTGAAAGAGGTGCAGCTTTTTCCAGTTTTACAATTTTAATAGTCATGCCCACCAGGGCTCACATGATACCGTTGGTGAGGTACTGAAAGCCATCATACAATTTAGTGGTGATGGAACGCATTGAGCCATCCACCATTTGATCAACGAGCACCTGCAGTTGCTCCTCAGTCAGGCTCATATGGAACCTCTCCTTCAAGTTACGGATGGTGCTGGATCCGTGAAAACAGGGCAGCTGCGAGCCTGGAGAATAAAAACAAACCCTTATCATGAGCTAACAGAGAATTTGGGATTAAAAATTCCTTTAGCGTCAATATTTAAATACAAATGTCGTATAACAAAGGAAGCAAATATTTATGGTAATATTTATGGTAAAATATTAATAGTTAAACATTACAGATTATATCGTCATACTCCTTTATTTTTTAAATTGTTTATAAATTTCAAATAATTGGCTACTGTAAAAATTCGCAACATTTGAAAGGCAGACCAGTGTGGCTTCCACCTCCACCATAATCAATTTGAAATTTATATCTACAGTACCTGTCAAAAGTTTGAAGACACCTCCTATTTACTCCATTTATTGTCCACTTTATCTGTTCCACTTACATCCAGTGAGGATGAACTTTGTAGTTTCACAATTTCAAACTGTAGTACATCTGAACTACAAAGTCCATCTATATAGTAACTGGAGAAAATGGACAATGGAGCAAGAAGGTGGTGTGTCCAAACAGTTTTCGGTACTGTATATACACAGACAAGTAGAGGAAAAACAATATCAGTCTATGCAGAATACATAGCAACACCACCTATGCGTGTAATTGGATGTGTTGCTCTGACAGTACCTTGCTGCATGATCTCCACTATCTGGATGACTTTCTCCATGTGTTTGCGTGCAGCTATAAGACCCTGAAGCATAAGCATCTTGTAATAGATAAACATGTCACCATCTTGACCTCCCATGACCTTTAAAATAAACATTTTTTAAATGTAGAGAAGCTAAGCTTTTCAAAATATTTTTGATCATATTTTCCACACAACAATGTACTTACATCTACAAACTCATTGGTCAGTTTGAAGGCAGATGTCTCAAAGCCAAGATTTCTTGGAGAGCTTGACAGAATGAAACCAAAATCAATGTGAATGATGTGACCCTCTGAATCAAGCAGAATGTTTCCATTGTGCCTAAAAAGTAAAACAGTTTATAGATATTAAACAAATATCAGGCAAAAAAATCTGCATTTACAATATTTATCCAATGAGAGAGAATGGCTCTAAAAATAGAAAAGAAAAAAAAAAAACCAAACAATTAAAATAATAAAGGACTGGAAACTAATCAGACCCATGATGGAGTATTTGGTAAAAGAACGTTTGATTTAATCAAACATCAATATAGCTGGATGTGTCTTTAAAAGTGTGATAGACCCACAAAATGTGGAATACAACCTCTTAATTATTCTTTAAAAAACAATTCAAAAGAGAGTCAGTCAGATTGCTTAGTAATCAGATTTGCACTGATAATATTAATCCAATATTTTCAATGAGATTTAGGTCAGCATCAAAACATTTACCAACTTATCACTAGCCACTGTTTTCTTTCATTCTGATGATGAAATTTACAAGAAGGAAGTATCAAAATCATAAAGAGGCACATTTCCCAAATGCATTTCTGCAAACTTTGAAAATATGTCTTCCTGATGTTTGCTGAAAGCATCTGACAGTAACCCCTCTCTAGTGGTATTAACTACATGCACAGCTTCATTTTAAAAAGTTAATTTTAACTTAAGGGCCAATAACTTATGTAAATTATTTAAAACCTAAACCTGACCTTTTCACATGACACATCACAACTTTTATGTACTAAGTGACTCCATCCAGAAATGTGTCAAGTGGAAATTTATTTGTACCTCTGTTATTTCGTGTCTAAAACTCTTTTTTTCTTTATTTACTGGCAGTCAGACTCACCTATCCTTGACCTGTAGTAAGTAACAGATGAGACAATAGCCAGCACAACTCTGCACAAAGTTGCGCTGTGCGGTGAGAAAGGCCTCTGTAGTGTAGCTGCCATGCTCCTGCAGGAAATAGTCAAGCAGTGAGAGCTGACTTTGCTTCTTCACTTGATGAATAGACACAGCGTTCACAACCGGCTCAATCATGCCACTGTCAGATGAAATGACCAAAATCTTGTAGGGTTTAATCCATAAAGGCACACGCTCCTGCTCCCAAATAACCTGGAAAAAGGATAAAACTCATTATTTGAGCCTGAACATCTACATTAATTGTATGATACTTGTCAATGTATATGGTGCTGGCTTTTTATGTACTTTATTAGTCATTCAGTTCAAACTTTAATGATTGATTCTAAGAGATGATCAAATTAATGTAAGTAAATTTTCCCACCACAAATCGTACACAAATTACGCACATGTAGAACATTATTAGACTGTAAATAAATAAATGAATTAGAAAAATGAAAACAGATCACATTCCATAAAAGATCAAAACTCAGTTTCCTATACATTTTAATATTAAATAAAATTTCCAAACAACTCAAGTCAGTAAGTTTAGGAGGAATTAACTGAACTGCAGTATTACTGATCTGGATCGTTTGCTGATCTGGTTTTAATGCACAGACTTCTTGCTGTATGCCATACACATTTAACTTGTACTTAGTCACATCTTCGCTTAATTTGTACTTAAAACACTTCGACTGGAAATCGAAGTATTGCTTTAAGTGCATATGTATTTTTTGTTGGGCAGTAAATTCTGTAAATTATTCATTCATTATCTTCCGTTTATCCTCTATTAGGGTCGCGGTGGGGTTCCCCATGCCCATCCAGGGGAGAACGTCTCGGGCGCTGGGCAGATACACCCAGGACAGGGCGCCAATCCATCGCTGGGCACACACTCACTCACACAGACACACTCTATATGGGACAATTTTGAGAATTCAATTAACTTGTTCCATGTTTTTGGACTGTGGGAGGAAACCGGAGAACCCGGAGGAAACCCACGCAGACACGGGGAGAACATGGAAACTCCACCCAGATGGGGATTCGAACCGGGAATCTCTAGTGCTGAGAGGCGAACGTGCTAACCACTAAGCCACCGTACCGCCTTCTGTAAATTATTTCATTAATATAATGCATCATTACAATACAACTATCCTTGAAGTAGTAGACAGTAGCTTAAGTGTTTTATGGGCTGAACTTAAACATGTTTGAATGACTTTTTTTATTAAAACAAATAATAGGACATCACCTGTAGCTGCTTTAACACCTGAAAGGCGAGAAGCTCCTGTCTTAGGTCATCACCACATTTAACTATGACCGATAGAAGCCGCCAGTTGGGCAAATGTCCATAGGGGGAGCCCTCCCTAATTCGTCTGTTGAACAAGAGAAGAATAAAATGTATGACTGTAATTAAAGTGCCTTAAACCAGAACATGTAACATTTCTGCTTACCGAACTTTCTCTTGCCAGGGCTCTTTTAAGGCTACTGCTGAGGGATCCTCTGGGTCCCTTTTAAATGTTGTTGGAGTGTGGGCAAGTTGCTCAGAGAGACGTCGTCTAAACAAAAGAACAGAGCCATGTAACAAGACTTTTTAAGGTTAGTTTTCTGCTGGAATTAAAATATACACATCAATGTGTGTGTGTGTGTATATATATATAAAACAAACTAATTTTTTTGTTAAAAGTATAATATGAAATACAAATATGAAAAGTAGGGCATAAGAGAACATAGTTGTTAAAATCACTTAAAAATCACTGTTAAAAGGAACTAAAAGAATAATAATAACATTGGTGTACTGGAAGCACTATTCTTCTACTCCTTAGTCCAATATTTTAAGTCCATATCTGCCATCAATTATAATAATCTTTTTTATCTATTTGTATGGTTGCATAGTCCAATGTCATTACATTACAAAGTCCACATGATAATTCCTCATTAATTCATTTGCAATCTTTAACTGATTATAAGACATTTTATGAATATAATTTAATAGGTTATACAAGTGCTCCATGTAAATTTAGTCAGTCAAATTTTGACTATGATTTGCAAGTTATTAACAGTGTACCTTATGTCTCCAGCAGCAATGAAAATGGGCTCTTTGCTTTCCTGGCTGGTGATGCTATCCACTGAGAACTGGGAAATATTATCACAGCTATTTGTATGGATCTCTGGAAGCTGAAAACAAAACAAAGGGACAACTAAAATAAAAGTTGGCTGGAGGAAGCATTGCCCATAGTAAATGCATGGTAATAATATACCTCAACCTGCAGCTCTCCAATATCATCTACAGACCAGGCCTCATCATCATTGTCATAGTTGGGTACAGTTGAAAAACTACTGGCACGATGCTCAGCGGTGATTCCACAGTCTGGGAGATTTTCTACAGATCTTGTGCTGCGAATTCGTGTTTCAGGAATCCTTACTGGAACACTAGATGTCTCAAAGTTCTCACATTCAAGTACTTCTACGTAGATAAGATAAGGTGCCTAAAGGAATAAAAATATACATATATTTGATCTTATAAATATAAAATGTAACTTGGTACTTAATAAAAGATTTCACATACACATAAAAATGCCACTGGAGCATATGGACCTGAACCATTACAGCTGGTCAACAGGGGTTCTGTTATAACACTGACCTGCCACATTAGTAGATACAACTCCATGTTTCTACACTCATTGTCCATTCGATCACTTGAGTAATTTGAGTAAACTTTGTAAACTAAACTTTGACTGATTTTAGTTCATCTGTTTTCAGCATACTTTCTTAATATGATTTACTCTATTCTCTTTTGGTCAGAACCGCCATAGAGAATGTAGTTGTGGCACGGGGGCATGATGAGCAGAGTCTGCAGACCGCAGGCCAGCACAGGGACGCAGATCAGGCAAATGGTAGCACCTGTCTAGGTGGGCTAATTATCTCTCCTGCTGTTTGGCAGTAAAAAGAGGCCGGAAGCGTGAAGCTGGCAGGAGAGAGACTGCTGTACATGCAACCCTGCCACCCATGTCTTGGGACTGCTGTTAAAGCCCAGTATTTCTTGTTTTATCTTTATTATTCTCTGGTGAAATAAAGCCATTCCATTTAATAAGCCGCCTGTTCTTTGAGCCACATGCCAGAATGTATTACAGTAGTATTTGTAAATACAGGAAATTACATACTACCACCGGACTAATGTTTTTTTAACATGTGTAGCTTAACATAACTTAAACAGTGTTTAATTAACTAAAGCATAAAATAGAAAAGTTTAGTTAAATTCAGTTTAAGTGAGCAATTAGAAAGAAGTCTGGTTTTCCTTTTTTATGGCACTTTTGTTAATTTAACTTGCAGTAAAAAAGTGCAATATATTGTGGTACGTGTACTTTTTATCCAGTTAAAAACTCACCTTATCTTTAGAGTTGAGAACAACAGCCTGTGTGTGAGGAACTCGCACCACATGGTGGTCAAATGCCGCAGTGGGCAGCCACACCCTTGCTGGTAGCTTGTGGTTTAGCAGTGAAAGCTCAGAGATGAGTCTTTGTGTCTTCTGTTCCTTGGTGGGCAAAGTGGCCAGTCTCTTTCCAATGCCCATCAAAGATTTGATAAACTCGCGCTGAGGAGTCAGGCGCACAGGCTGAAAAAGAAGGAGAGAGAGAGAAAAAGAAAGAGAGAGGGGAAAAATAAACTATTAATGAGAACAAAATGCATCTATAACTTCAACCACATGGATTTCTTCATGTAGTAAAGGTCCCTTGTTTTAGTGAGGTCACAAAGACTGCAAATACCATTAAACAATTATGACAGTTAAGCCAAACTAAACATCTACATGCATGAATCACTATGAAATCAATGCAAAGCATGAAAGTATTAAAAAATGCGGGGAAATGGTGCTTTCAAGCAATCAGCTGGCCATAAGGTGGTACAAGTGTGACAAAAATGATCTGAAATGAGAGCATTATTTGGACCACAAAAAGAGCCCATTACACAACAATAAATGTGGAGCAAGACTCATCAAACTCCCCCATTTGTGTTTTTTATTTGCAGTCTATTAATCAGTTAATCAAAGACAAAAGAGAGGCAGAATTAGAAGGACATTTAGAAAAGCCTGTGCTGAAAGCCTTCCCATCAAATCATTTGCATATTGGGTGTATGCATAAACAAATAAACACATGTGCTTCCCCTCTGACCACATTAACAAGAGAAATAGGAGTGCTGATGATTGCTGATAAATTTATCAAAAACAAAATGCAAAATAAAATATTCCATATAACATAGATATAGGATGTCATACAAAATCCATAATTTAACTGTTAAACTTAAACCGTGGATCAGACTCAATTAACTGCATGACAGACCTTGGTTAAGAAAAAAAAGAAAGCTACTTATTATGATTAGGGATGTGGGAGTGCTAGGGCCTAACCCAGCATTCATAACAAAAGGAAATAAAACATATTTGGACAGGACATCAGTCTATGTGTTTGTAAAAATGTATACATTTACACTCACTAACAAGTACTCAAATCTATGGGCAATTTAGCATCTTAAACTTGTCTTGTTTTTAGGCTGTAAGAATAAACCAGAGCACCCAGAAGAAACCCATGCAGACGCTGAAAGAACATGCAAACTCTGTACAGAAAGCACACTGAACCTTGGGGCTTTTAGTTGTGAGATAAGGTCACTTACCACTGAGCCACCAGAACATACTTATTCTTAATAATACTTTAATAAAAAATAGATATTATACCTTTTAAAATAAATTTGCAAAATAATGTAATGACTGCTATAATCAGGTGGCTGTTTCTAGCAGAGACTTTATATCATGGTTACAAAGCAAACATTGAATTATGGACTTTGCATAGACTTAAAATCTTCACTACACATAATTTGTAGCTTATGGATTCAAATAGTTTTTAAATGATCAGCAAACTGAAACTAAAAGACAAAAAAAGTTTCCCAGAATAAAATCTTTTAACTGAAAAAATGTGAGTTACAAAAGAAGGGGAAAGCCAGAGTCTATACATTTACAAGCATGTCAAATTAAGGAGAAATAATACAAATTCCCTGATTTTAATGTGAGCTGGCTGTTTCAGGAAAAAAGATTCAATTGCTTTAATCAAATATCCCAAACTCAGGATGACATGCTTGCAAATCTTAAGGGACACATCTGAAGGAATCTGGGAGTCCAACCCCAAATGTGAACAGAAACAGCCATCATCCCATAATGCACAGATAAGGATGCTAATTAGACAGTGTTTGACTTACGGTACCAGCCTCTAACTCAAGACTGTCGGAGCTGGAACTCAAATCCTGGGAAAAGGGAGTTACGGTATGAGAGCAGGGGGAGTGATGGAAGGGGTAGAGCAAGATAATAAAAACACACACAAAGCTCATGGTTATGTGGGTACCAAAGCTTTACGTGTCTTCCCATGATTTGAAAAGTTTTGAACTCTGGGTTACAATTATCAGTATTGCAAAATTAGAAAAAAGCTCTAATTCTCTTCTACTCTATCAGCTTCAAAACATCACATTTAAATAAATATTTTGATATTCAAGCAAAATTATTGTATTAACATATAGCACACTCACACAAAATTTTATATTCCGGCAATGATACAACTCTGTTTAGATGAGTTATTGTGAAGCATTCTTGGTGAAACAGTAGTTTTTAACAAAAATCAAGGACCTTAGACAATCTACACAGATGTTTTGCTAGAATTCAGTCAGTTTCTTTCACATGATCTGACTGAATGATCTCCAAAACATGTGCATCACTGCTGAGTTAGTGGCTGTGAGTAATCATGGACATGAGACAAGTACAAACTCCTCCAGATAAAGAAAACTTCTCTATACACTGAAACAGCACTTGTATTCTATACAAGTCGGATAACAAATATTTGGCAGTTTCTCTTAAAATCAACAGCAACAATGATTTTAAGAAGAGTAACAACAATCCTCAGTAAAAAAAATATATATATATTTAATAAAAAAAACTGTTGCTTTGAGAGTGATGTTATGTGACCTTACTTTATGTAACAAATAATCGTCTCTTGGGCAACTTGGCCAATAGATAAATGCTTGACCTAATAGGTCACAAAACCAGCGAAGCTTTAAGGTAAGCAACAATTTTCATGATTGACAAAGTGCAAGTCTTTTTTCACAAATTCTATAAACAAAGCATATTTACTGTAATAAAAAGTGCTCAAAATATGAAAAGCTAATAAACATCACAATTTACCACGCTGAAGGACAATTACCCATTATTTCCATATATTTCCACACACACACACACACACACACACACACACATATACATACATATATGTACATGTGTGTGTGTGTGTGTGTGTGTTAATAAATAAGGAACAGCGTCTTAGGACAGGTAAGAGCTTAACTGAGCAGTACAGCAATGATGCATATTAAAGACAGATTTTGTAACTCCTAAATATGAATTGATCTCCTATTAAATAAAAACAATCGCTCCATTTTCAAAGTATCTTTCAAATGTCATCTTAGAGCAAATTACTAAATCAAGCATATTACCCCCTTAGGTGTTCAACAGCTGAAAATTTAGTTACTGATATTTTATATTTACCGAAACAAATCAATCATAAGAAAAAAAATTACATAATTTTAAAAGTTGTGTCCTTATGTCAAGTGTTATTTAAAATGACTGTGATTTGACTGTCTTGATAAAGACCTTTATGTCAGTGCTTACACAGGTGTT
>JAFMOD010000391.1:2066378-2168457 GCA_019802435.1 Corydoras maculifer
GGGGGCTGAATAATTTTGCACATCGCACTTTTCAGTTTTTTATTTGTAAAAAAATTGTTGATTCATGTATAACTTTCATTCCACTTCACAATTGTATACCACTTTGTGTTGGTCTTTCACATTAAATTCCAGTGAAATATATTTATGTTTGTGGTTGTAATGTGACAAAATATGGAAAAGTTCAAGGGGTATGAATACTTTTGCAACCCACTGTATGTAGTAGGTAATACGCGATTTTGTATGTTGCCAATATCTATAAACATGGAGACTTCTAATGCTTATTTTTCAAGAGGAAATGTGACTCATTTAACAGCTGCATTTCGGTGTTATATTTTGCCAATTGTTAAATATTTCATTCATGATTATTGAATAACAGTGTAGTATAAATTTTATATAATTATTAGGAATTATTATTATACTTACAATACTTCAACACATCAACTAATCAGTAGCTGAAAATGTTTATCAACAAAGGGACTGTTTATAAACTTTTCTATATTAAAATGGCCAAATCAGGAGACTTAAAACCAACTGAAGTACTTATTTCATTGTGTGAAAAAGGATTTAAAATAAAAGAAATGCCAGCAATATTGGTTTGAACACAATGTTCTCACTGTTGTGAAACATGAATGAAATGCTTGGTGGCTGTTACAGCTGGATTTTGTGGTTCCTAATTTGAGGTTACATTTTTCCAAACCTGAAGGCTAAACAGTAAAACAAATGCAATAGAAATATACAGTGCGCTATTACAAAAAAATCTAATATCCCAGCTTGTCGTACATACACACTTGTGTGCTCACACATACACACAAAAAAAAAAACATACATACACACGTGTGCAAACACACCCACATAGAAGTGCTTTACCTGTACTTTAAACAAACATGTGGAAGAAACAGATTGGCAAACACCACATTCAACATTAAATATAGGGAAAAGGTAATAAGCTTACACACTGTTTACCTCATCTTGGCTACTTTCCACTTTCGGGTTACTGGCTGTTCTCTTGAGGTTGCTGCTGAGACTGATGCTGACAGTAGCATCTGATTTAGATCGCTGGTGAGTGCGCTTTGAAGGCGACAGGCTGTGCTCACTCACACTCTGGCCCAGGCTGTGGTTTTGCAGCTGTTGCTGATGGTGAAGGCGCGCACGCTGACCAGCTGGCTTGAGCTCATCGGACAGGATGAGTCTACGCAGTTTGGTACCACGAGAGTGCCGCTGCGTTGAAATGTGCATGTCAGATGAATAGGCCCCAAGAAGCCAAGCACACTGCAATGAGAATCCGATACTCTGACGGCAGCGATGCACCACATAGGGTTTAATCGCGTCACCCACATCCTCATCCATGTGGATGTACATGTTGAGCAGCTGGGGCAGGTAAAAGTCCACATCCTCATCTCGGAAGCTAAAGAGCCTGTTACCAATATAGGCCTGCACACCTGGTTCTTTAGAATTGTACAAGTACGAAATGGCCATGGAGATGTCAAACAGCTTAGATTCAAATAGACGCAGCAGCCATGACTGTTTCGAAGAATTGTTCCTGTGACGTCTGCGCGCACTCTTCACAGTACCTGCTGTGGGTGCCTCCTCCTCCTCCCTGATCTTTGGAGGCTTGCCTGATCCTGTACCATCTCCCATCAAAGGCTCAGTATGTACAGTCCCATTCACAAGCTGAGATTCCGGTGGTTCTCCATTGCATTTGAAAAGTTTGACATTCTGTAGCACATCCTGACAAGCTTTCTTGGCCACTTCAGTATCAATAACCAGGCTCAGTTCAGATACACCCTCTGATATAACATCCAGGGGGGGGCTTGAAGCAGGCAGACTTTCGCTGGCACTGGGACTAGAGCTGGTGAGTGCCCGTGGCCCAGAAGATGGAGAAGAAGGTAAGGAGAAAGATGAGGTAGTAGAGGTGGATGAAGCTGACGGGCTCTTTTGTAGCTCCTCCAGCTGGGAAGGGGAAGGCTCCAGCTCTGTGTCACCCATTATCAAGACAAACTTGGGCCACTACATAAGAAATAAATGAGAGTGTTTGTTATTACAATTTTTCTTTCCATTAACAAAGTGCTGTTGTGGCATGTAGTTAAAAATTAATATATTCAAAAAATGTGTTAACACATTAACACATCAGCATCTAGTTTTCTTTCTAAAGGCTATTGGATACATTTAAGGACAAGAAATAGTGCTATCTGGTACCATTACATCACATTTATATGTGCTAGAAAGCCATGTGGATATATCAACTGAGAATCTGAATCAGAAAACTTTATTAAACCTCAGGAGGAAATTGCGCAATGGAAGAAACTTACTAGAAGTCTATGACTTTTATGACTATTGAATCTCAGATTTTTGACAATATGTCTCATCCAGGCAAAGAGTCCTCACTAAACATGGATATGGAAAGGAGGATGTTTCAGGTTAAAAGGTACAATACACTTCCTCTTGAAATACAAGAAGACTTATATTAGAGGAAATGACTGTAGGGGCTCATGTGACTGAGCTGTGATTATTGTGCTTGTGATTACAGAATGCTTATGATGACTCCACATATAAATGGGAATATTAAGTCATAGAAATGTTTTCAAAAATTCAATAAGTGATTATTAGAACAGAATCAGTGTTTTTACATACATAAAATAATTTAATTATTTACTTAAACCTTACAACCGACTACTCAAACTCATTCAAATGAGTCAAAACAGGTCAAGATATACAAATAACAAAAACAATTCTAAAAATTGTATGATATACATTAATAATTATATATAATCTAATATATAGATTAGACACCTAATGTTCACTTTTCAGCACTTGTGCAAATCTTTACCACAATAGAGACTTTTAAGAAAATGTCCATAGCCTGTATTAACCAAACCTGTGTTAACTAACACTTTTAATTTATTAATAAATACCAGTAGTTTTTGAGGAATTGTGTTAATAACTACTCATGCCAGGTTTCTTCAAAGAAAAGATATAATGGTGGAAAACGTTTAGCAGACATTAACCTAGGTGTGGGGAACTTTAATCATCATAAACCCTTTTGTTGTAGCAGCTAAATGACCTTTAAACATTAATCTCTTACCCTTGATTTTTGAGATTGTGAAAATCCCGATTTGTCACATTTATATAGAGGGATGATGCATTCCTATGGGCTTCCTTTTACACAACTTTTTATTTCACTTAACTTGCAAAATTAGATAAGTATCGTTATATAAGAACTTTATCTTTTAAAAATAGAAAAGATTAAATAACTTTTAAAAAATGCAATGTAATTAAAAGCATAAAATCAAATTAATGGGCTTATTTTAATTCAACTGATCAACCCAGATCCATTAACTGATGTAAACTACTCTCTAAATCCTTCTTTACACTTTAAACATATTTAGGCTGCAAGGTAAGCATAAAAGGAACATATAAAATACACTAAAAAGGCTGCCTTGACTGTCACCTATTTGAATATTCCTCACCCTGAAAAGTCACATGGTTAGTGTCAGTGATTATTTGCTTGCACCAGGTCACAGATGAATGCAAGTTCAAAGGCCTGATACACAATTTATTCTATTGCAAACTTTAAACTTTAACTGGGTTTACACCCAACACAGAGAATTTAAAATGACAACTTTTACTGAGTCCTTAGCTGTTTCTAAGGGGAACTACTGAATTACCTTTCAAACATTTTAAAATGAATTAAAGTAGTAGTCAGTTGACCTTTGTGGTGGAAAAGAGCACCAGAGTTACACATCTAGTTGCACATTTAAAAACAATATTTTGCTACTTTAAAAAGCATTACATTTATCGAAGTACAAAGTTACACCTAATGATGTAAATAATAACAGTATAGAGGCTCTGTGACGAACAGGAAACCTCGCTATGACAACGTCACCGTCAACATCTCGGATTGCAGTGGAAACTACTTAACTGGTTCCAATAGTGTCAGGGGACACCACATCCACCTAACAAACCTTAACAATAACAATGATACCTATGCAAAGAGACACCGTGAGAGTAAGACCTGTTTGATGGAGAGAGTGAGATCTGGATCTGATTATGTCTGTCTTACTAACGTGAAGATGATTAACAGGACCAACATATGTACATCTATAGACAGCATGAAACCTCAGTCGCTTATCCTGAAACTGAACGAAAATCACGAAGCACCAAAGTCTTATTAAGATAGCACATTAACGTTTTAATCAATGAAGCCACGAACGTCCAGCTGTAAACAAATAATGCTAAGGCAGGATTCTCAGGTATCTCTATTTATTGACTGCTACGTTCCAAATATAAAAAAAAACACAGTTCAAAAGATCACTAACACAAACACTTTCAGATCGATTAAATTAATTACTTGTCTACTCGATAACGCTGTTGTTTACAAAGCAATCACATTATCAGATACTAGGGAACATTACGCTGCCATTTACTTATAGTGTAAAGAATAAAATATACGCGCAATTACATTATTTAAACAATAATGAATTACATTATTTTAAGCAATTTTAACAATTATAAATTACATTATTTTTGTATTTATTCACGCAATATTATATACAGTATACCACGTAGGGAAAACCTGCTAATTTCGCTAGCAAAATCTGTGACGACTTAGCTTAGCCAGGCGTTTAAACTGGGGCGGTGTCTCAAACGACGTTCAACAACAATTCACTAAAAGCCCCAAATCTGATCTCCTAGATGAACAACGAGCTTCACTTTTCAGTAAAATAGTGTGTAGTTTGGAACGCAGCCACTGGCTAGCCTCGTTAACTTCAAGTGGCAACCATTAATACGAAGCCAGTACAGTTTAATAACAAACAATTAGTAGATTCAGTTACACTAAATGTTGTCAGAAATACTTGTACGATTTCGTTGAATAATTTAGTTTAATATAAAAAGGCGCTCGGTGGGATTAAATACTTCGAAGGCTAGCTTAGCATCAACATTGCCATCGTCGCTATCGACTTTTACTTTACTTTCGATAAGTCCATTAAACTTACAAAATTGCTAGAATTTTGGACGTCTGTTATTGATCTTACCTCAAATGAAGTGGTGGTGTAATTCAACAATCTATCTTTGTACCAGTAAATCCATTTGGACGCTCGGAATCCCAGTCAGATGCCGATCAACCGGCTTGCATTCCCTGGGTTACGTCCTAATTCAACCAGACACGCATCCCCTGTACTCTTCAACTTGGTAACGTCCACATTGTGGGCAGTAAAACACACAATATCTGACTTATAAACACACGCCGATGCCCATTTTAAGAATCGACAGACATTTGACAGTATTATTTACTGTAAATAACACAACAGCACATTCGAGTAACTATAAATAAATCGTAAATTACAATATTTGAAAAATAAAATCACCCCTTTCAAGCAGAATGGATTTTCCCGAACGAAGGCTACAAGGGAAAGTAAACATGAAGTAAACTTGCATTAAAGGTGATCCAGGTTTGAGTCTTAGTACAACATCTTGTCGAATAAGACATTAGGAATAAAGTTTTCCTTCTCAGTGGCAGAGTAAGTGCGTTAATGCTACATATGATCGTCGTATCAATGCGCGTCATCAACATGTTAAAAATGTATTTATTGAAATGTATTTATTGAAATAAAACACAATTTGTATCACGATATCTTAAGTTTTTTTTTTCCAAAATATTTTCAAGGGCTACTCTTTGTAGCATAACAGAATGATTGCCACACATTGGTTGGCAGTCATTTTTCAAGCCCTTGTTGGAATTTTATTTAATTGATTTCAAGCCAGGCACGGTGGCTTAGTGGTTAGCACGTTCGCCTCTCAGCGCTAGGGATTCCCGGTTCGAATTCCCTATCTGGGTGGATTTTCCATGTTCTCTCCGTGTCTGCGTGGGTTTCCTCCGGGTTCTCCGGTTTCCTCCCACAGTCCAAAAACAGTCCAAAAACATGGAACAAGTTAATTGAATTCTCAAAATTGCCCCCTATAGAGTGTGTCTGTGTGAGTGAGTGTGTGCCCAGCGATGGATTGGCGCCCTGTCCTGGGTCTGTCTGCCCAGCGCCCGAGACGTTCTCCCCTGGATGGGCATGGGGAACCCCACCGCGACCCTAATAGAGGATAAGCGGAAGATAATGAATGAATGAATGAATGAATGGATTTCAAGCCACGCAACTCTGGTCTTAAAGCCAATGTCCAATGTTCAAACACTGTCACTGCATATACGGCAACAAATGCACAGTTCAAAGTAGAAAGCATGATTCCCAAGGATGGTGGCCAGTGAATGTAAATGTAGCGGTAATAAACTATGTGTGTAGAAAAAGAAAACAAATAATAAACACTATATAACACAATAACATTACAGGCCTTTGCATTGTATTCTTTAGCCAACAGCCTTTTCAATGTTTTATTATGTGTCAGATATATATATTTTTTATACAGTAAGTGCACTCATGACCTAAATTTTTGTTTTTCAGCAAGTTGCTGCTTTTTTTTTTTGCTGGAGCAATGAAGGTTAAGGGTCTTGCTCAAAGACCCACATTGATGACTTCAGTGGACCTGGGATTTAAACTGTCAACCTATAGATTGCAGCAACCTAACCACTGAGCTGTCATGCCCTGTACTCTAGATAATGAAAAGTGATCAGATGGATTAAAATTAGGACTTTCTTTCAATAAATAAAAAAAATCACAAAACCCCATCTCCACTGCATTTCTGCATGAATAATGACCTACCTACCAACATTGTCACTGATCCCCTCATTATCTCAGGAGAGTCTTAACTAGGACAAGACGGTTGACATACCACAGTATTGCTGAATTAATTTTAAAAAGCAGACTAATTGCTTTAAAAAGGTGGTGTGTAAAATATTTTTCTTTGTCTGTTTACCATGGTAACCTTCAAGAAAACGCATTCAGTAATCATTGCTTTGCATTAAAAAGGCTTTATAGGCACATTGTTGCTTGTAATTTGCACCATTCATTGGGGCATCAAGGTTAAAAGTGTCCAAGATTGACCAGAAAGTGCCAGGACTGTCTCCTGAGTAGGACTTTATTACAGGATTAAGGCAACACCAGAGCAGGTAGGCGTAAGTGCATCTGCACAAACAAGGAGAAGGCCTTTGGGGATAATCTGCTCTCAATGAAGTAAATGAAAACCAACTACTAAAAAAAAAATAAGAATAAAAATAAAATAAAATAAATTAAAGACAAACCACAAAGGAAAAGTGTAAAGTTTTTATTTTTTGATGAAGCCCCCTACAGACTGTAAGAGACATTAAAAAAATAAAAAAGGCACTTTTTCATAACACCAATGTCATGGTGAAAAATTGTTATCAAAACTTCCTCCAGAAGAAACTTCTACCAATGGGACCAATGCCGGCGTCAAAGATGATAACAAGTGGTTCGGTAAATAAAACCTTTAAATTTTGCCCCCGTGAACAAGAAAGTTTTCAGATCTCAATTTCTCAATTCTTAGTGATGTAATTAAGTAATTATGTACACCAGTTAAATTGGATATAGGTTCTATAGCTCCTGTGTATTTATTAAGTTCTGACTGAAACAGATAAAACATTATGAGGAGATACTGAGTACGTTATTCATGTACGCTCATTAGAAATGTTTTCACCCATCTGTTATACATTATTTATAGTGATGTAATACAAAGCTTAAATGAGTTGAGTGTGAAGATAAAGTGAAAAGTATAATCTGACATACTATTTTAACACAGTTTCTGTAATAAAAAACTGCTTTTTTACAGCCAGATGTCAGAAGTGCAGTCGCCACCAGGATATCGAAGCTCATGAGCAAGTGCAGGCCCCTCAGGTTCCTCACCAAAATCCACCAAGAAGTTCTCATTTAATTTCAGACCTCCGTTCACTGTGTCTACATCAATCTGCAGCATGACAGAGCCTTGCCTTTGGACAGAAGACAAAAAAAAATTCAACATCAGTATAAAAACACAGACTAGTGGCATAAAAAAAAATCCCAAAAGTTTATGATCTAATGATTGACATCTTACTTGATCATATCTGGATAAAACTGTTTGTCCCATGCACTGTACAGAGAAGTGGTCACATACAGTCTTTTACCGTCCAAACTCAGCTGTAGCATCTGTGGACTTCCTGGTATTCGCTTGCCCTGTACAAAGTTAACTTCAAGAATTAGTTAACTTTAAATGACTAGTATAGTCTAAATGCTGGTGTCTCAAACTACATCTTAAAACAACAATCAACAATTAAAAATGTATATTATTGTTAATTAAGACTTTACTCCTAAAGTTTTTAATAGCAACAAAGGGGAACAGCATATTATATATATTTTTAATGAGACACCACAAAACATAACCAGCGTCAGATTTCTAGTTTCACATGTAACGTTTAAACTGTTTGATTTAAATACAAAATCACCAACACAAATCTGTACAAAATTTTTAATCGTATATTAAATTAAGCAGATACCATGTATACCTTCACTATCCTTGGGGAGGGCTGCCTTTCTAGTTCCATGTCTTCCAGTACTTTGACAGAACCATCAATTTGAATGCTTCCTCCAAGAAAAATCTAACAACGTACAATTAAACACTGTACCAAGGATTATAAAAAATGCCGATCTAATCATGTTTCCTGTGCAGAGAAACTGCTGATTTGTCACCTGGCCAACCATACGAGGATTGTTTCTTTCGGTTATGTCATACTGCCGAATATCACCATGGAGCCAGTTGCTGAAGTACAAGAAACGATCATCGAGTGAGATTAAAATGTCTGTGATGAGACCTGAAGCAAAACACATTTGTGCTCATTACTGCACTTTCATTAAAATGAGCCTCGACATGCACAGAACAAATGGAAATACAGTCCTCACCTGGCATCTCTGGTAGGACCCAACCTTCAACTTTTTTTTGTGGGACTTTGATGACTTTCTCGGCAGCCCAGTCACCTTTCTGAGAACAATGTCAACTTTCAGTGTTGTACTCGAGACAGTTTCGAATGTCTATGAATTTCAGGCTTTAAATCACTGGCTAACAGCTTGCACAGGGCCATTAAACCTGCAGGCAGTTTGGGTTCCATTCATCAGTGCAACTTACCAAAATGATGTCAAGCTTCTTTTTAAAAAGGTAAAGCTGTTCACTGAGACATTAGAAATGTATTCTCTAAATGTTATGTAAAATAGCATAAAATTGTATTAGCTTGCCGAAGTCTTATAGAAGCGGAACACCGTGCCCTGGAGGGCACAGCCCACATAACCCTCAGTTGCAGCGGGATCATGCAGGAAACGGATTTCTAAAGGGATGGCACCTTCTTCTCCCAGATCCAATGTCTGCAGATGTTTGTGAGTGGTCCAGTCCCAGACATGAAGGCGTTGTCCATAGAGACCTGTGAAGAGAAGTCACATTTCTTTTTATCATGAGAGATAAACTAATTACAGTAGGGCTTTATTATGACAAAGCAATGTTCTAGGTTTTATTTGGGCTTCTGCAGCTTTTAACTGCAGCATGTGTAACACAGTTATTGAAGACATTTTACCACATTTGGATTAATTACATTGAGTACATATGACTTTTTGTGAATATTCTTTTACAATTCTATTATTGTTCAAATGGTATAATGTTTTATTAGCGGAGACTTAAATCATAAATGTCCTCTGAATACATTTACATTAGGTCATTTAGCAAATTAGGGATCAGAACATAGGGTTGGTCACACTACCACTCCCTAAATGATTACATCCAGAGGTCATTTACATAAAGCAGTACACACTCACCAGACTTGACATCTGCAGGATTAAAACCATTTATGAGTGCTTTGGGTGCTCCCCACTCTGTGCTTATCATGGCATTATGCCGAGGTTGATACCAAAAATCATAACCAAAGGGTGCTGCTTCACCAGGCAGTTCCCAGTTGCCGATCACTTCGAATGTCTCTCCATCCAACAAAATAAATCCACCTGAAAACACACATTAAGATGTGTAGAAAACAATTGCTATACTCTCGTGCAAAAACTTGGTCGGGAGCTAAAATGTTAGATTATGCTAGAGATAAATCTATTGAAATATTCTACAGTACTTTTACCTTTGCCATTTCCAGAGGGATCCCCCATGGTACTGATCATAATTTGTCCAGTGCCCAAGCAGTGTGAGGTGTGAGGATAGGCCAAGCCACACTTGAAAATCTCCTCTGGTTCTACTGTCTAATAGACAATTTGATTTATAGGAAACATGTATGTTCCAAAACAAAGTTAATTAAAAAAAATAATTAATGGATTATGCTGTAAAAGTGATTCTAATATTACCTTGTGAAGTCTTGGGGCATATGGGTCTGTGCCCACATCAATAATGTAAATACGCGAGGAGATTAAGGAAGGTAAAATAAGTCGGTTGCGTTTTTTGGAGGCATCACCAAAACAACTGCTGCAGGCATTCCATCCAGAGTGGTGCAGCTCATCACTTAATTTGGGCATAGGCAATCTGTGAATGACCTATCCACCCAAAGAACACTGGTCACAACTCAGCTGAGAATGCTACAACATATTACACTCTGTTGAACACAATCTTTTTTCTTTTCCGGTACCTTGCAATAAGTCGGAGATCTGGGATTAACATCAACTGTGGCAAGATAATCAGGTTTTTGGTTGTCTGTATTTCGGTAAATACAGGGCAGGTATACAATCTCTTCACAAGGACCTTGAGGTAAGTAATAGTACCTTAATAGGTATATTGATTTTATGTTCAAAGACACCAAGTCTTTATTGTACTCACCATTCATAGCATCCAATGGACTTTTGTAACCAGGACCACACCCAGAGCAGACAGATGCTTTCGGTACATATAAAATACACAACAGTTAATATGATAATTTATCAAAAAAAAAAAAACTACAACAATAGCTCATGTAACCCATTTATCAGAGTCATTAGAATCAGAATACTATATTGATCCCAGCGAAATAGCAGAATTACCCTTAAAAAGAATTACCATTTAAACCCACTTTCAACTTTGATGTCAATTTACAATAAAAAGAAAGCATTAATTTTGCTATTCATTACTTCATGCAATCATTACTTCATGCAATCAAAACCACTTTAGCTAAACCGTACATGTTATCTCAGGGACACATGTATAACAGTGTTGCATTTACACACACACTTACACACACTTATTAAATAATAACTTACAGTATACAATATCTACCTCTAATAAAGACACAGTATATATAATCAGCAGCTGTAATTAAGTAAGTTTGTAATGGTTTTTCGTGGTCAAATATCTGTCAGACCACTTGTTTTATCCAGAACATTTTGAGTAAACAACGGAAGCATTGCGTTCTCGAAAACAACATTTCCTGAAGGTAAACTGCATGGACCTGTGAACTGGAGCTAAACGTTTTCGGCTTGGTTAGTTAACTTGAACACAGGACAGATGCAGCTGTACTTGCTTAACACGTCACATTTGAATATAAAGCTCAGGAAGGCGTTCACTTTCTAAATACCAATTTCTTATTAATCCGACTATTAAAAGCCACATTTGTATAAGTGTGCAGGATCTCGCCAGAGAACGCAGACTTCAGATATCACCCCGCTTCCTTCGCAAAAACGCAGCAGAATTAACCCCATTAAATGGTAATATATATTGTATATTACCCATTCTTGTGAATTTCGCTTGCACTCCTTAAATGCAGGAATCACCGAGAAAAAGCAGACTGCAGAAACAGTGACGTCACGTAGGGAGAGGAAGAGGAACTGCTGCTTATGGAAGAACAGGGACAAGGTTCAGTGTAAAATCGGTCAAGCGTCATCATGTGTGTTTTATAGTTGTATATCTGAAATGTCGTTTGACGTCATAGACATGCATTGCGGCTTGTTAGAACAGTTTGGAACAATCTAAACAATTGTGAGTGAACTTATCAACCAAGCATAATGCTTATGAACATTAAGACGGAGTTTTATTACAAGAAGTTAAAGATGTAAAATAAAAAGACAACAAATTACTAGTTCATTTAAGCCAGGGGGGGCGGCACGGTGGCTTAGTGGTTAGCACGTTTGCCTCTCAGCACTAGGGATTCCCAGTTCGAATCCCCATCTGGGTGGAGTTTCCATGTTCTCCCCGTGTCTGCGTAGGTTTCCTCCGGGTTCTCCGGTTTCCTCCCATTGTCCAAAAACATGAAACAAGTCAATTGAGTTGTCCAAAATTGCCCCATATAGAGTGTGTATGCATGCATGTCTGTGTGAGTGAGTGTGTGCCCAGCGATAGATTGGCGCCCTGTCCTGGGTGTATCTGCCCAGTGCCCGAAACGTTCTCCCCTGGATGGGCATGGGGAACCCCACCGTGACCCTAAGATAGGATAAGATAGGATGTAAGCCAGGGGTGTCCAGTCTTTTTGCAAAAAGGGCCAAATTCGATGACGTGAGGATGCTTGGGCGCCAATAGTTCCTTCTCATATTTTTTGACCACAAAAGTCACGTACTGTTATAAAACCATACCCATACATCCATCCATTATCTTCCGCTTTATCCTCCACTAGGGTCGCAGGGGGCTCCCTATGCCCATTTCGGGTGCTGGGCAGATAGACCCAGGACAGGGTGGCAATCTATCGCTGGGCACACACTCACAGACACACTCTATATGGGGCAATTTGGAGAACTCAATTGACCTTGATCCATGTTTTTGGACTGAGGGAGGAAACCGGAGAACCCGGAGGAAACGCGGACACGGGCAATCTATTGCTGGGCACACACTCACTCACACAGACACACTCTATATGGGCAATTTGGAGAACTCAATTGACCTTGATCCATGTTTTTGGACTGTGAAAGGAAACCAGAGAACCCGGATGAAACTCACGCGGCATTAAATGTAATGTATTTCAGTTTAAGTTTAAAGTCAAGCAGCTCCTCTGTCACGTCCATGTTGTCGTCAGCACCTCTCAAAAAATCAGTAGTTGCGTCACATGCTAAAGAGAAATAATCACAAGCCACTTCTCTGAATAGCTTGCCATATGTCCAAAATCCTGCCAGATTCACTGAGGCAGACACTGATAGTATAAGATCGGTGCTGCCATCGTGTGGTAAAAGGCCATAACACATTATAAGCCATGCCTGATTTAATCGAACACAGGTAGGTAAAATACTCTATAGTGCCAAAACTATTCGCTCATCTGCATCGACTCACATATGAGCTTGACATCCCTTTTCTAATCCATCCATTATCTTCCACTTTATCCCGTCGCGGGGGGTTGCCCATCCAGGGGAGAACGTTTCGGGCGCTGGGCATACAGCCAGGACAGGGCACCAATCCATCGCTGGGCACACACTCACTCAAAGAGACACACAAAAACACACTCTACATGGTGGAATTTGAAGAACTCAATTGACTTGATCCATGTTTTTAGACTGTGGGAGGAAACCGGAGAACCCGGAGGAAACCCACGCGGACACGGGGGGAACATGGAAACTCCACTCAGATAGGGATTCGAACAGGGAATCCATAGAGCTGAGAGGCAAACGTGCTAACCACTAAGCCCCCATGCCCCCTTTCCTAATCCATAGGGTTCAATACAATGTCGGTCCACCCTTTGCAGCTAGAACAGCTTCAACTCTTCTGGGAAGTTCCACGCTGGAATTTACTGAGCTTCTGAGAGCGACCCATTCTTTCACAAAAGTTTGTAAAACAGTCTGCATGCCTAGGTGCTCGATTTTATACACCTGTGGACATGGAAGCGATTGGAACGCCTGATTCTGATCATTTGGATGGGTGAGCAAATACTTTTGGCAATATTGTGGACCTCCTACACATACTTTTAATACCTTCTTGTTCCCACTCAGTTCCACTTACTCCAAATATGTACTTTAGTTCTAAAATCCCAAACTATTTGGGTTTGTCAGATTTTTATATATTTTTGGTATCCTTTACCCTAAGAAAATATGGTACTGTATTATGGGCAGTTGTAGGCTTGCAGTTAAGGACTCAGTCTTGCAACCTGAATGCCCCTTGTTCTTTTCCAACTCACTCATCACTTGTCACTCATATGGATGATATGCGATAGCTGAGGTGCCCTTGGGCAAGGCACCCAGCTGAATTGCTCCCTGGGTGCTGTATACAAGGCTGCCCAATGCTCCAGGCACATGTGTGCACCCCCCCCCCCAAACACACAGAGCAACTATCATTTTAGTGGTGTACAATCCTGAGTGACACCTATTAACACTTACCAACACACCACATCATCAGGGTTGGGTTTGTTGTCATGTTGTCCACTTATTGTGCAAGGTTAGACACGTGCTCATCTTTAAGTTGTAAAGGAAACACCCTAACTCATCTCTTGCATCATTTGTGGTAGTCATTCTCTAATATTTCACCTCAGGGATCTGGCTTAAACAGTCTGAAATGGCTTTAAGACAATGCAGTAGTTTAAAAAGTGATATACAAATAAACTGAACATAAAGTGAAAATGAATTGTATCTTAATTCTATTGTTTTTTGATTAGCCATTTTAAATACCATAAGTCATTGATTTGAAGAGGTTTGAATATTTTAAAAACTACATAAATTTCAAAAACATTCTGTAGAATAATAAAACAAACATTTCTGTTGGTGAAACCTTTATATACAAGAGCGTCAAAAGGCTTACAGTGAAAAATAGTTACAAGTTTTAATCAATTTTAATTCACATGGAATTAAATTATATTGGTCACAATTTCTATCCAGCTGCCACTGGGTAAAAAGCAGAGAAACCAGAACTGTGGACAACAGAACAACAGTTCACGGGCAGGAAAAGTAAAGATCTTTTGTTAAAATTGTATCTTTAAAAAGTTTAGAATCACTCTGACCAACACAAATTACAGCTTATTAGACATTTAATGTACATTATCTTCATCCAGATTTCTTTGGATGTGCAAGTTCCCAGTTTCTGTACCAATTTAGGTCATATAAAGATCCGGAAAGGGTTCACAAAATTCTTTTAATCAGTAACCTTAGGTAGTGCATCTGACTGTTTGATAACGGTAGAAGATGCGTCTAAAATCTTATTTGATTCCTCTAAACATTCATAATTGTCTGTCATTTTGACTGATCTGCATTTATTCCCAATTTCTTCAGCCAATTCTTTCCCTGTGTTTTCAACATCCATCCTTATGCACAAGTCTGTCCTGACTTTGGTTGTTTTCATTTCCACCTCAGACGAGCTCTTCCACTTCTTTAACTCTGGTTCGGAATCTATTGCCTCTTGTCTGAACATGCTTTCTGTTAGTGTATTCAGTAGTTCTTCCCGAGACTTAGTTTTTCTAATATATCTCTCTTGTTCAGAGATCAACTGTGAAAACAAGAAAGAGTCCTGAATGAGCGGAGGGTTACTTGAACAACATGCCAAGGCCTCTTTTAACCAGGTCACAAGATGCTGAATTAAGTCTTCAGGTTTGACACCAGCTTCTTGTTTTTGAGCCACAAACTGAGACCAGCATGCAAGCAAAAAGTTTTTTAGCACAGGACGCACACACATCTCTAAAGGTTGTCTCTGGCTGCTACACCCAGATGGAATAATGACAGGCAAGGTCTGGCTGCCACTCAATGTTAACAGAAAGCTTTCTGATTTGTGACCATAATGGCTATCCATTATCATCATTGTCTTTCTCTCACTGCAAGCCTTTAAATGCTGCTGCCAAACACGAGAAGTCCAGATCTCAAGTTCATCTTTCTCTGAAAAACCACCAGCTCTCATCTCAAGTAAAACCAGGTCTGACATATTTTTGCTAAGATTCTCCATCAAAGGGCAATTAAAAAACAGCATTGCGGGTAACATTGTTCCATCTGCCAGCATAGAAAGGTAAATGTTAATTGAAGGTCTCCCTGTACCTTCAAACTGGAAAGCATTCTCTCTGACAGTCTTGTCAACACTGTTAACACTTTCAAAATTGAGAAAGATGCAAAGCTCGTCCACTGCGCCAATGTCTGAAAGAGAGAAGCTGTGATTCTTAAACTGTCGAAGAACAAATTCCGTAAAATCTTGGCAGTTTTTCCTCATACAGCTTGGAAGTAGTGCATCAGACATGCCATCATTTTGAAAGCCCAGCTTGTGCTGCAACATGAAGGCCACTGCCCACTCATAAGAGATATGGAAGGAACTGCCTTGATTTGTTTGAGTGTGGATCTCTGAGGCTTTTTGGAAAATATTATTTTCAGAGATGGGCTGTTGCTGCTCTCGTTTAACCAAAAACCACTCAACCAACTGGTCTATGGCCTCACTGCTGCTCATGCGGTTGGACAAAGATAAATCCTCATGCTTAAGCCGTTTCTCTTGGTCACGAATCCAGGATTTAATCAGCTCAGGTGAAGTGTCCATCTGTTTGGATGCCTTCTGAATTCCAAAACACAATGCACACAAAAGTATTCGCAGCTGATGCACTGAAAGTGTACTCCCTGTTTCACTGATGGACTTCTGAATCTCAGGTTTTGCAGGCTTTTCATCTTTGTATCCATCTTCTTGTTCTTGCTGACTACAGTCATCTGTCTCTAGCTCTGAATCAGAGGTCTCTAGAGGGGCCATTTCAAGATCAAAAGGCTGATTTATTTCAGAGGACACTTCCAATGATGTAGCAGAGATTTGCTGCAAAGAGTCTTGAGCACTTTGTTTGGGAGAATTGGAAATGGACTCCTCATCTTTTAGTCTAAATAAAAGACAAAACGTTACACAACCTTATTTTTTTTCTCTTAGAGGAAAAAGGAAACTCAAATATTAAATTTACACTTATTCCTAGTTGGGCAGGTTGGCTGATCCACTTTCACTAAAATGACAGGATCAAAATAGACTCAGACTCAGCAAAATTAACAAAACCACACAATACCTTTAATACTCAGCAAAATTAACAAAACCACACAATACCTTTAATACAGTTGAATTTTCTCAATGTGGTTACTGCACCCTTTCTTCAACCCATTGATACAAATCAAGCACAAATATTTAATTTGGAAGAAGTAAAAGGACCTAACACAAACCCAAATTTGTGCCAGTTTGAACATACAATTAAAAAATATATAAAGACAATAAATGCCCCAAAATATGAGAAAATAATAAAAAAAATAATGCACTTGGATGTGAGAGTGAAAGCTACTGCATGATTAATGAGACTTTTGGTTTACATCACTCCACTTTTGTTTCGCTGTGCTTTTCAGTCTTTGTTAATCACAAAATGTCTTATTTGTCAAGTTAACGGGAACCCTGCACGTCAGGCTACGAGTACAAAATTGCCACTGAAAAGCATTGAGGTTACAGGTACAACTGTATAATTCATCAGTAGATTTTAATAGTTTATAGTGTTGCTGTAAATTCAGTTATCACTGAATTTGAGCAACAAAAAAAAATACACCCTAGCTGAATTTAATTAAAATACATACAACATAAATTATTATTTATAGCAGACAGACTGAAGTGGGACATAAATACATACCTTCTGGGCTCCACAAATCCAATTCTTGGGTTACCTGTTAAAAAAAACCCCAAAGAAATTAGAACTAGATATATTAGGAATTTTACTCTTATGTATTTACATTACAGGGTTTATTAGCTTCATAACCTTCAAAATTTGCAGAGTAACCATGGTAGTCCCAGAAGCAGTGGGAATGCTTGCACAAGTTGACATGGCACGCAGTGCAGCCATAAGTGCTCTCATGTCGTTGCTGCTTTTGGTTACAGAATTTGCATCTTCTTGTCTTAAAAGTAATTTTGCCCAAACGATGTCTGACTCCCTCAGTAGTCCCAGAAGTGCCTTTCCCACTGTCATACTTTCTCTGATCACTGCTAATTTGCTTCTGAAGAGCATGTCTTTCAGCACACTTTGCCAGCTGGTAACCCAAACGCTTACGGTAACTGGCCTGAGAAAAATGGCCTCCCTGAAGCCAAGCAGGT
This sequence comes from Corydoras maculifer, assembly GCA_019802435.1. Taxonomy (NCBI): domain Eukaryota; kingdom Metazoa; phylum Chordata; class Actinopteri; order Siluriformes; family Callichthyidae; genus Corydoras; species Corydoras maculifer. The sequence continues at coordinate 2,084,238 of JAFMOD010000391.1, forward strand.
GGATTGCTTTTCCTAGTTTCACGCAGTATAATGAAGGAGTTAATGATGCTTAAGTTAACCAGGAACCAGAAGAGATACCGCCAATTTGTGTCCAAATCCAAGCCACCTAATTGGTTGCAGGCCAGCAGTTGACTGCAGATGTCTACACCACGCATGTTATCCTGAAGCAGCTTAAAGGCTAAAGGTCTTGAGATAGTGGCAAGTTCACCTGCTTTAACAGTGGACCTCCTCCATACCTTGTCTGGCTGGCTGGCCATAGCATTGGTGGAAAGACAGACCATTTCCTTTGTATCCTTCCATATTGTAACAAGTACTGGGGGATGTTCAAACTGAACAAAATCCCCAGGGTTATTCAATGCAGGCTGATGCCAGAAGCCTGCAGGAAGCACTGCACTATATGGTACAATTGAGCTGGAGCAGTATATGTTCTTTTTGTGAAGCTCCTTCATCAGAGGGACACTTGTTAGCAGGTTGGACATAAAAACCTGATGATTTTTATTTTCAAGGCCCCTTAAAAGGCTGTGCACAACCAAGCTACCCAAGTCTTTGTTCTCATTTTTTGTTAGGATTAGCAATTTATGACAGTATCCTGACTTTGAATCGCACAAAAGCCAGATTTGAGGTGGAGGATTTTTACACTTCTCCTCATCAACAACAATCTCATGTGCTCGCAAAAGTGTACGATCAATAGTTAAGCATTTGTTTGGCTTGTAAGCTCTGAGCATATTATTCTGCAAAATTTTTAACATGGGTTCGAAGAAATACAGTTTGTCCATGTTGTCTTGGTTTTCCTTTGTAAGCATGCCGTTCATTCGAATATAAATTCTGATTTGTTTAAATCGTGCAGCAGACATGGTCCGATAGAATGTGGAACAGCCATGATTATGGTCCCAAGACCAGTACAACTCTGGTTCAGGAAGAACCTGCAAGCCCATCAGAATAGACAGGCCAATAAAGCCTTTAACTTCCTCACTAGACAGAGGCTGCCAAGTGGGGTCCCCTTTGCCAAGATATTCCTGATATTCAGCATAGGAGTTGGTCTCATTGACAATTAGATCTATTAGAATGTCAGGAAACATTAATTGAAAGTACTCAAGGACATCACTGCGATTTGATATTAAATGTTGGGCTCCACAGCACTCTGTGAACTCTGGGACTGATCCTTCATCACTTGGAACTCTCCAGTGCTCCATTGACAACCATTCAGGCTTTGCCTCAGCAGCTCTAGCTCCTTCCATTTCTTCCTCCTCCTCCTCCTCCACCACCTGGCAGAACTCAATATCAGTCTCCAGACACTCTGTAGGAGAGGGGAGGGATCATAGGAACACAGTTAGTCTATTTTTGGAGCCTTTTGATCAATAATTATAATAACTATAAAAACTTAAGTGATTCCAATGTATAACAATTTTCAATGTGTAGTTTTTAAACTTATGTTTTAATAGTAGCCTTATAAACAAGCACATTGTAAGTACTGTAAAACCTTCTGTTTTCTATTATTTAGCTCAGATGTGTTTTTGTTATTAATGGCTTAGCGATATGTTTTTATGGACTATGTTCATAGTTTGAATATGTAAGATTTTAGCAGTAACAGAAAAGCAGAAATATTTAAAGTTTAAGTTTATTTTTCTAAAATGACCCAAGAGCAAAGAAAAATGAATGTCAGCCCCACTGCAAAACTGACAATAAACCACCACCCAAATTATACCTGTTCAATGATGGTCCTGACTAATAGAGAACGGAGAACCAACAGGGGACTAACAAAAAGAAGAAAACAGATGTACCACAGTCTGTAATTGTAAAACAACAAAGTCCATCTATAATGGTAAAAGGAGGAAATAGACAATGAAGTTGCCAAGTTGCAAACCAGCCAGATTTTTGACTGGTACTTTAACTAATTGATGGACAAAATTATCAAAGAAAAGCAATGTTATAGTGTTAATGTTATTGTGAAGCACATGCAGCATATTAGAGCATCACAGACCTATTTTGCCATGACATCACTTGTCGCTTTTAAAGTTACTACAGCATTGTTTACCTTTTAAAAGAGTTGAAGTGCACATGTATACTTAAAAAAGTCACATCAGCCTGAGTAAGAATAAAAAAATAGGTGCTGAAAGTACATATGGGCATACTGCATTGATGTTGCTTTCTCTAATGGGATAACAAAAGCACAGCATAGAAAAAAAACCCACTAAGGATTGCATTTACCAACTTCCAGGGAGCAGCCCTAGTGATACATACCTTTCAGACTGATGACACAGTAATCATGACTAGGGAACTGGGCCAAGTGCTTGGCCATCAAGTCCCCCAGAAAACTCTCGTAGTTACAGTATACACATTTTAGTTTTAGCCAACTGTAAACAAAAACCTTCACTTTAGTTGAATAAATTAAAAAAACGTCATGTTAGTTTATGACCATTAAGGCCCAATAACATTAGTGTTACCTTCGAGACTTCTTTTTAGAACGTGACTTGTGGCTTCTGTTTGAAACATGATAGCTAAAAAATTAAGCAGAGATGTGAAGTTTTAATTAAGAAAAAAAAACTACATTTTATAAACAAATGTAATTAGGACACATTACACAAACATTTTTACATGTTTTTTTTTACTATTTTAAATTTAGACCCAACCTAGTGCATCTGTGATTATTTTTGTAGATTAAACAAAAAAAAATGTGCGCTTTGGAGGACTGACACTAAACTGATGCACAGACAAGTGCTTAATTTTATTTTTTTAATGGAGCTGAAATGAATTAAATAGTAATGTGATGTGTCTTAATACTTTTGTTCCCATAGTGTATGAACAACATGGTTTTGCCGTTAAGTCTTAAAATGCACAAATATTCAGAAAACTCTTCTGAAAACGGTTTACATTTTTTGTTATGATTTTGAAACTATACAATAACTTACTTGATCATGTGGTTAGCATAGGCACGGGAGCAGCACGTACTGTATGTGCACAGTGAGCAGTGAACATATGTAGGGAAGTGGTTGGCAAAGTCTGGGATATCAAATGTACATTCCACACACTTCTGTCTGCCCAACAATGCTCTGAGAACAAAAAAACAAAAAAACAAAAAAAAACAAGGTAATTATATTGTTTTATCTTTTGTGATAATGTTTTACACGAGATAATGTTTTGTTTTTTTACTGACTGTGGTGACTACAGAGTTTATGTACCCTTTAACTAACAAATAATACGACTAGATGGAAGTATTATTCTTTACCTTTACAAGCTAATGCTTATGTATTAAAGGGGCTTGACTATAATAAAAAATAAGTTTGAATACGTCACTATGGTTTCTGGGCATTCAAGTTGCCTTACCAATAAGTGAGTAATTACTAGAATATTCCCTGTATACCTATACTCCATTTGGCTTGGAAAACATTATCATGTATTATAAAAATATTATTATCGTCATTATTATTACTATTACTTTCCCCCCAAATAGAGCCCGTTGAATTTGCTTGTGCTTTTTATAGCAATAAGGTGGACAACGTCTAAGCAGTAAACAATGTAAGTCAATTTTTCCCTCATTTTATCAGATACATAAAACAATAAGCCCCAGTTAAAAAACTATGCAAATTCTATTTTCTTAAATTTAGCTAAATGTTAAATACACGTTTCTCACAGCACCAAGAATTTTCAGAGTTTACGATAAATCCAAAATAGACATTTAAGTACTCAGATAAAAACAAATTCTGGATTCATTCTGATGTTACCTACTTTTTCATTTAATTCATCAGGGAACATTCATCTTACCTTTGCTTCTGGAATTCAGTCAGGAAGTAATACATTTTGGTGGCTTTTTTCTTTCCACCTTCTGTGCTTTTTGGTTTTGGTGTCAGCACATTCTGCAGATTAGCAGCATTAGTATGTACTGGAGATGTATGAGCAGTGATGTTTTCTGTGTTTGTGGTATCACTGCTTGCTTTCGAAAAGACAACGAGTTTTGATTTCTTTCCTGAATATGCTTTAATCCTTATCTATATAAAATGAGGAGTAACATTAAAATAAGTAATCAAATAGCGCCACAACAAAACACATTTATTGCAGGAAAATAATATTTTTTGCGCATTTGTCTCTATAATTATTTTATAGTCATGTGAAAAAGACATCCTCTGCAACAAAGTATATAGTGTCATTAATGTAAACAACAATTGAGCCAAAATTCAAAAATAGTATGTAATGAAAAAGTAGCGTAACCCATATGAATTAAGAAAGTAGCAACCAGGTAATGCTAAAAAATATTTAGTCTTTATATTTGTTAAATAAAAATGTATTGGATTTTTATGTTGTGAGACTAAAAACCATAGTAATTTTTCATAGGACTGTAGTTTATCTTCACTTTAATTACTCCAACGAATATAGGAAGAGTCCACATACTTTAGTTCCAGCTAGAAGCCCATCCAATTGACTCGGCTTGCGAAATGTCTTGTGGTTAACTTTATGAGCAACTTTATCTTTTGAAAATACAAACTGTAGTCTGCATTTATTACAGTGATACACTGCTGACTTCTGCAAGTTAAAACAAAATTAACTGTCAAATGAAGCAGCAGAAATGTAAACAGTAAAGTGATTATGAGCATGATAAAACATGACAGGGGAAGAAAACCTGTATGTTTACCTAAGTTTTAATTAGGTACTTTACGAACTTTAGCACTAATGTTACTCTGATATCTAGTTTTTTTTAATTATTCAATAATCTTGTAGTTATTGAATATTTTTAATCTACCAAATGCTGCATATGTAAAGTCTGAATTATGAATAAAGTAGTTGTATAACTACTCAACTACTCAGCAGCTTTGAGCTATTTAACAGAACCCTGCACTTTTTGCTTAAGCCTGGTTTATTTGGGCTGTAAACATTTTCTGCTAACAGCGTAACAATTCTTAAAATCATTGATGAAATAGTACCTGGTGACGTGAGAAGTGTTGCTGGAAGCATTTAGAATTCGTCAACACTTTGAGACAGTAAATGCAAAGGAAGTATTGCGTGTCTTCATGCCATGTGCAGAAATGATTGTGCACATCAGAGTAGAATGAGGACCGATACTCACAAACCTAATAAACAGAATTGATAAGTAAATGGCAGTTAAAAATAAACAAATTACAGAAGAGAAGAAACTGAAATCAATTACCTGACAGACGTATGGCATTTCTCCAGCTTTGTGCGTGTTCTTCATGTGCTGCAGGAACACAGTCTCACTCTCAAAGCTCCACTCACAAATTTTACACCTAGCTGCACAAAACATTTACCCACCATCAATATACAAAATGCTTAAAGAAATTATAACACTAATAAGTACCGTTTACTTTGAAGCAAACTTTATTTCTCCAGAGGAAAAATGGCATGCAACATGCTTTATCTGAGCACAAAGGCACATGCACATATACAATAAATGAAGAAAAGTATTAGGACAACTATATTAGCTTTTAAATTTTTATAGCATATCTTATTGTAATTCTAAATCCAAAAGCATTAGCATGAAGTTGGTTTTAGCAGCTATAAAGATGTCATAATGTCAAAATTCAAAATATGAAAAACACATCTCTTTCACAAACACCTGTTAACAAAAAAAAAGAAAAGATGGGGGGTGGGTGGGATAGAATAGATTGACTAATGATAGAATGATGCAGGAGAGAATAATGATCAGGTTTGAAAATTGTACAGTGTAGCTGGTTTTTCTACTGACTTGTGGTGTTCTCATTTTTAAGTCGCTTTGGATAAAAGCGTCTACAAAATGTAAATGTAAAATTTGATTGTATGAAAAAATTTCCCATTTATCTGGACACACATTTGTGAGGACACATTAATGTTGGATAAGAGGACCTTGATATCTCAGTTCTAGCTTATCCCAAAAGCCAAAATGCAGTCCAGTCAGGTTCAACCACACCAAACCTATACAACAATGCCTATATAAATCTTGCTTTGTGTGCTGGAACACAATCATACAGGAACAAAAAAAGGGCCTTTTCCAAATAAAAAGTTAGAAATAACAATTCATTAAATGCATTAAAAATATTTTAAATTGCACCAAAGTATAGATGCAAGTTTGATTTAAATTTCATATAAAAAGCACCCACAAATGTTTATTATTCAACTAATAGATAAATAAGTAGTCTAGTATTTAGATATGTTTTCTTACTAGAAGGATTATTGAGATTGTGGACACTCTCTATGTGACACTGAAGACGAACTGAATTTGGAAACAGACGATAACAGTGTGGGCAAGATGTTACTCTGTCAACCTCTCCAGTCTCTTGCTCTGGATGTACATGGGACTTCAAGTGGTCCATTAACCTGGCAAGAAATAAATTTTACAAAATTATTTTTCAAAGTAATATACAAAAACAAAGAATTGTGGTGTAAGAATAAAATCAGAAATCCCATTAACACATCTACATGCATGACCGCTCAGGTTTTATACCTGATATTATTCTTCAGCCTTATGCCACAAGTGTTGCATTTAAATTTTAACGGGCCTTTCACATTGTCCGTGGGCACATAGGCTCGATGTCCTTCAAAGGTCCCATAGTAAAAGTCATCTACCAACATAACCCTGGATTGGTTTTGTACTGGACTTGTTTCCATCATGTTTGGTGGAAGACTTTCGTTTGGACTTTTACATGGAGGAGCTTGTTCAGAATGAGCAGGCCCATCGGTTGATGTGGGATGATCCTCATCTTGATGGCAAACCTATCGAACAAATAACAATAATACTGTTTTTTTGATATTGCCTATATTATAATTACTATTTGTATTGGAAGAATACATATCTGTCACGTACATGAGTCTGGAAAGCCTCGATTAAACTGAACTGGGAACCACAGCGTGAACAAACATATGAAGCTGGGGCTACAGAAGAAACTGGATAAGAAGAAATTTTTTTTTTTTATAAGGTTCATTTTGCAGCACACCTCATCACAAGTCATGGGTCAGCTCAGCTGCTAGAACTGCCATCAAGAATCCTACTCTTTAGGAATTTTTGTTAAAGACACCTAAATGTTTTGGTCCAAATATATGCTTTGTGTTACAGACTTGGTCCAAAAATATGCTCTATGTTGCTAATCTATTCTAAAACACTGCCTTTCTAATAGGCCATGGGAAGTAAACAATACACAGCATTAAATATTCAATAATTTAAATTAATCTATAATCTACAATAAGATTTACAGTACTGAGGCACAAAATTGAGTTAAATTTATTCCAGTTTTTATAAAAATAACACTACATATAAAGCATATACATATACAGCTGTCAGGATCAGCTTAATGTTTCTATATTTCTATAGATATGCCAAGCAAAAGTGCAAAATCTACTTTGTTTACCCTGTCAGATAAAGCTTCATACCAGTTTCATACAAACATACTCAGTGAAACTCTTACAACACATGCTCCCAAAAGACACAACAGAGGAAATTCTTTCTTTGCAACCATTCTACAATTTATTCACAAAAAATCCACTACATACCTTGCACATTTTTTTTCTGTGCTGCAGGTAAACGTGGTGGTACCACAGCATTAGGGTCTGCACCATTAGTCTTTGGATTGCTCATTACAACAATGGTCTGGGGTTGACCCCCAGCAGGAAGTTTCACTGAATTTACAATGCTCATAATATTCTCTATGTCTAGGTTGCTTCCTGGTTTCACCACTGTACAGGACATAAGAACAACTGAATGAAAATGTGGTATTGAATCATATTTCACATTAAAATGTCATTTATTCAGGGAGTGATGATAATAGTGTGATTTATTGCCTTGTCAGCACAATTACTGCTATATATGTGGCATCTCAGATTTCAAGTTCATATTAAAATGGAATATTTTTTTACACTACATAAGGAGTTCTAGCTTGAGGTGTAATAAGTAATTATATGTTTTCGCCGGTGAAGTCTTTGATGTCTAAATAATCTTTGATGTTGTCTGCACGCAAGTGTTTTCGCCTTTGTAGCTGTAGGATAGGGCATTATATTAGTATGCGTTTCATTGTCAGTCTTGTTGCAATTTTGACAGATAGGGGGTTCTTCTTATGTAAGCAAGTGTTTGCGTGTCAGTTGGGAGTGTCCTATGTGCAACCTTGATAACTTGGTGGGGTACCAGTTCTGTCTTATAATCCATCAGTTTTATTTTTGGTTTGATTTGGGTGTACCATTTATCTTGTCATTTATTGTTTATTAGGGTTTTGACTATTGATTATATCCTGAGTTGTGTCTAATCTGGCGATGTTGTCGACTCTTTCGTTTTCCTGTATTCCACAATGGCTTGGTATCCAGCAATATGTTATGTTGTGTTATATATTCTTTAGTTCCTTGTCCTTGATTAAAAATTTTGTTATCATTGGGTAGTTTGCGTCAAATGGTGTCCAGGGACTGTAGGCAGGACTTGGTGTCACTGCAAATTAAGCTCTTTGTGTGTGTGTGTGTGTGTGTGTGTGATTTTTTTTTTATGTAATTCAGTGCTATTAAAATCTGTGAAGCTTGGGAGCCATATTTTTCTTTTTGAGTCTGCAAGAGCATCAAAATGACCATAATGCTGTGATTGTAATATCTATAAAAATAACTTAAATATTAAACATTTTATCTCATGAAAATGATAGATTCACACAATTCTATTAAGAACTTTAAATATTGTGTGGGCGATCATGTTCAGCTAATTATGTTTCTTAAGAACATAATTACTTTGAGAGGAATTTACATTTTCTGAATAATGAAGACTATTGAAATAAAAAAGTTACACATTCTTACCAATTTTAGTTTGGGAATTGAGGGACAATGCCCTTTGTGGGACCGAAAACTGGGGAACTGATGCTGATTGAACAGATGTTGCTCTAGTTTGGCTTGTTTCGGTGCTCCGTATAGTGATGGTAGCAGGAATCTGCATTGTTGTAAAAGAGCCTGGCACCTGTGCCTGACTCCCTACTGGAAGCATGGGTCTCGTCTGAGATTGTTGGGTGATGATTTGAGGTGTTCCCAGTGCTGGTCGAAAAATTCCAGGTGCTCCAGGTGCTGCATGTAAAAAGCATATAAAATCAACGTTAACATTAATGTAACAAATATAAGAATTACTAAAACAATAAGTATTACAAAAAAGATAAGTATTACATAAGTTTTACACCATAACCATAAAGTTTATGAACAGCTTCAATACAGACCCAGATCTTTTATGTGCAAAAGTAACCAAATAGACTTTTACATTGTTTATTGTTGCTCAACTATATTTCATTGTCTATTATGTTGAAATGATAAACTACCGGGCGGCACGGTGGCTCAGTGGTTAGCACATTCGCCTCTCAGCGCTAGGGATTCCCGGTTCGAATCCCCATCTGGGTGGAGTTTCCATGTTCTCCCCGTGTCTGCGTGGGTTTCCTCCGGGTTCTCCGGTTTTCTCCCACAGTCCAAAAACATGGATCAAGTTAATTGGTTTCTCAAAAATTGCCCCATATAGAGTGTGTGTGTGTGAGTGAGTGTGTGCCCAGCGATGGATTGGCGCCCTGTCCTGGGTCTATCTGCCCAGCGCCCGAGACGTTCTCCCCTGGATGGGCATGGGGAACCCCACCGCGACCCTAATAGAGGATAAGTGGGAGATAATGAATGAATGAATGAATGATAAACTACCAAACCTTGAACAAGAGTGATAGGGCGAACAGTTTGTCCCTGCTGGACATTCAGCACAATGCTCAATGGACTCTGACCTGACTGAACACTCTGGACAGGAATACCCTGTTAAAGAAATCAGACAAAACAGGCACCAGTAAAAATTTATTATTTTTTTAAGGGGAACTCAAAACACATTTTTTAAAAATAAGCATATAATAATGTTTGAAAAGATTATTCATACTGGATTTTTTTTTCTCATTTCACATACATGTAAAATTTTATTTTGTTTGCAGTGAGCGATAGAAATAAAAAAGCAGAGAGTTCCGGTGAGGGAAAGACCAACAGACTACTGTGTTTACCCCGTTTACCTTGTTCTATTAAAAGTTAAAACTTGATTTAAAAAAAGAAAATAAAATCTAAATATAATATAGATGTGCAAATATAAGACTATTCAACTATATATATATATATATATATATATATATATATAGATAGATAGATAGATAGATAGATAGATAGATAGATAGATAGATAGATAGATAGATAGATAGATAGATAGATAGATAGATAGATAGATAGATAGATAGATAGATAGATAGATAGATAGATAGATAGATAGATAGATAGATAGGTTGTATAATCTAGATTATATTTCTATTCATTTTGCAACTAATTTAATAAATAATAGTATGAGATTTCAGGGAAAACACTAAATTGTCTGGGTGACCCCAAACTTTTGAACGGTAGTTCAAAAATAAATCAATGAAAAATGGTATTGGAGATTTCCAATAGTACCATAATAACCTCAGTTTTTACATCAAGACCCAGTAAGGGCTCATTGTAAATGTATAGTCATAAAAAAGATTTACTTCAGAAGGCCTTAAACAACTGAAAAAACATCTTGTGGATTGAGTACACCAAACACAGAATTTAGTAAAAGCAGATCATTGCACCATTTACAGAAAACAAAATGTAGTATTCAAGTAAAAGAATACAGTCCTTATGGTCAAATGTGATGGTGGTTTTAAAATACTTTGCAGTTATTTTGGAGTTATCTAGGGCACATTTTAGGGGCATTGGTATAAAGCTGGATTTCCATTTTAAAGACTGTGGGTCTTCCAGCAGGACAGTGACCCAATTAATACTTCAAAAAAGCCCACAAATGTTTAAGAACTAGACAGTTCTTAGTCAAATAGTTCAGATCTAAATACTATGGAAAACCCATGAAGCAGAGGAAGAAAGGATGAAATCTGAAACAATTGGAAAATAAATTGTGGTTCAAAATTCCAAGTGGACAGTTGTTAGAAACTGTCACATTAAACATTTTATTCTTTGCTTTAGTGTTGTTTAAACACATAGGGGGGAATGATAACAAATAACCGAATCTATTGATGTTTAAATAAACAAATAAATAAATGTGTAATATGGCGGCACGGTGGCTTAGTGGTTAGCACATTCGCCTCTCAGCGCTAGGGATTCCCGGTTCGAATCCCCATCTGGGTGGAGTTTCCATGTTCTCCCCGTGTCTGCGTGGGTTTCCTCCGGGTTCTCCGGTTTCCTCCCACAGTCCAAAAACATGGATTGAATTCTCAAAATTGCCCCATATAGAGTGTGTCTGTGTGAGTAAGTGTGTGCCCAGCAATGGATTGGCGCCCTGTCCTGGGTCTATCTGCCCAGCGCCCGAGACGTTCTCCCCTGGATGGGCATGGGGAACCCCACCGCGACCCTAATAGAGGATAAGCGGGAGATAATGAATGAATGAATGAATAAATGTGTAATATTAAACTCATTTGTAAATCATTCTATGAAAAATGGCATATTTTCTAAAAACAGTACAGGAATGCCAGTGTTTCTGGCCATGACTGTATATAAAAAATAAATAATAATCCTTATAATCCCAAACTTGACCAATAGTGTTGAGTTCCTGAACACTGAAGGCGCACCTGTGTCGCTAGGTAGATGGGCTGACTGCTACCTGCACTGGAGACAGGTGATGTGGCAGGTATAAGCAACTGTGATAAAGCAACAGGTGCCAGTCCTCCAGCACCATGGGTCAGGATTAGTGGCTGCCCAGCTGTACCATTCGAAATGCTAGCAGGTACAACTGAAGGCACTGGAAGGGAAGCAAACATAAACAACTTGTCATGAAAATATATGTGACTGTGTGTGTTTTAGGTTTAGTCTACAGGTTAAAACAACATACTCACAGGTATCAGTAATTAGTGGAACAGAGCTTATGTTCATGCTAGTGGGTGCCACACTAGAAATGACAACTGGTTTAGGCGTAGGTGGGGAAAAGGATCCTAAACACATGTTTATTGTTAAAATTTTACAGAACAACAATAAAAAATTAGGTTCTGATTTACTGATGTAAACATTATTATTCAGGTAGTTGTATTAATTAAGGAATAATCATATTTAACACTTAGCCATATTTAGTATAGTAGTAATAATTTGTTATTTACTCATTATTTCAACTGTAATCAATGAATGATCAAAAATTACAACAAAGTCATACTTTTTGAGGTAGCTGGTGATCCACGGCGTTCACCCTGATTTATTTGTTGCCATGGTTCCAGCTCCTCCTCTTCACACTCCATAAACAAATCTGCTTGTTCCATTTTACTGTAAAGATTAAATCATGTTCAATTATTAGTTCTTGTTTCTGAAAAGTAGCATTTAGACAGTTATAATTTCATTTTATGTGCTGGGATAAATAAAGAAAATGGCATTGACTTTTAAAGGACACTATGAAATGCTAGGATACTGTGAAAGTAGAAGATAGTGGTATAACAACATGAAGTAACAATTTCTGAATATTAACATATTTATCTCATGTAACAAATGCCATCAGTTTAAGATGGGTTGAGGGTAAATGTATATGCACATTAATTTATTACACAAATATTATAATATTACACATATATACACATAATATTAAACGATAAACATTTATACACATACACATAACATCATTTTCACTTACAACGAGCCTAAACAGTTGGTTGAACACAGAGCACAGGGTCAGCCCTGATGCCACTCCCCTGGAAAGTAAGGATTTGAACCCGTAAAGCTCACTGATCACTAATCACTGAGATACCACGCCCAGTAGACAATAACATCTACGCTTTTACCACTATTAGGGTTGAGCCCAATATTAATTTTTAAAATAATAAAATGTCACAACATACATATCTGAATCAAGTATTGAAAGCACTTAAACATGTTGACCTGATCTGGAGGTATGAATACAAGAGTTCATAATTACTCCTGTTTATTACATTAATTGTAATACAAAGTGAATTTGTTTAATTACATTTAGCAGACACTTTCCCCCAAAACGACTTACAAATGAGAACATCAAACGTCAGTAGTTATGAAGAAAACTAGCTACACTGTAGAATTATCAAACCTGATCATTATCTGATCCTGCACCCCCCCCCTCCACCTTTTCTCACTACAACAGGTATTTGTTAAAAAGATGCATTTTCAGTAGTTTCTTAAAAATGCCTAGTGACTCTGCCTTACGGACAGAGTTGGAAAGATCGTTCCACCATGTTGCAGTGGTGAACGCCAGGGAGTGAGAATTAGGTCCTCTGTGAGGTGGAATCACCAGGTGGCAATCATCACTGGAGCAAAGTGAACGAATAGTTCCACGTTATCAGCACTGCCTTCTCTGAACATGCTAGCATAACACACATTACAAAACAGGAAGTTTTGGTCCATAAATCATAAAATAGATTAATTTAAACAGCTAGCTGATTCCCAATAAGCACTAAGCCTGTTGCAGCTGTTTATAAATTGTGTTGTGTAATTTGGCCACTAGCATTTTTTGATTGTTAGAAAAATTGGACCCCTCAGTGTCTCACAGTGGACTCCTCACATTACCACATCAGTGCTGAAAATCATCCAGCACCCAAATAATACACGATCTGAGTAAAAGAAGATCAGATCTGGAATTTGTAAAATCTGAAAAATTGTAGTAACATGTATCTAATTGACACCTGAGTCAACCTGATAAGTCTGAGATTCAAGGCAATATGGAAGAACCCTGCTATTTTATGGCCTGGGAGCCTCAACCATCCTCTATGGGAAAACACATTTTTGATAGGTAACATTGTGCAGTGGATTAATAATGGGCATGTAGGGGTTAATAATTGGCATGTGTCAGTTCGTGTCAGGGTATATACATTACCACCGGCAGTACCATGTGGTTACAGGTGAGTAAGAGTCAGAGACAGATGCGGAAAACTGAAATTTTCCTACAATGTGACTGACACGGAGAAAAAAGTAGTCCTTGCGCTGAATCAAAACCCATTACACCAACAGTTTAATAAAAACAAATACATCAGTTTTCTTGTTTTAAACAACAAATGTATACATTTGAAAGCAGTAGATGTTCTGAGAGGCTATATAATAAAGAGGCGCGTATTTGTGCGATCCGAATTGGTTTACGCGGCGGAACAGATCGAACCACTTTTCACTCGTATATCCCTCCGCACATTGTTCAACGCACATATGATAAACTAGTAATGGGAAAAACGCGCGTTAGTTTCAAAATAGATTAAATTTATGCAATACTTACCGGCCTAGATATTATCACAATTACATTACATCTGTATGAGATAAATAAACAAAAAAACCTGCTCGAAACGTCACCGATGAGGTGCTGTGATGCTTTTCCGTTTTGAGTAACGCCAAACGACAGCGGCGTGTCGACAACGTCATGTCCTGTTATAAGGCAGGCTTCTGATTGGTTATAGTGTTCCGGGACAGAGTGTTGCGTTTTATAGAATGAACACGGCCATTTGTAATTTAGATATTAAATTATATTTAAAACAAATATTATACAGAATTGTATGTAACCCACACATGTTATTCACCTGTGAGATCAATACAGTTAGCATTGTGCAGCTAAGAATGTAGCTGTTTGTAAATGAAGCAGTTTATTGGAGATGATTATCTGCGCACATGAGCATGAGTGGTGAAAGCATGGTGGAAACATTCATCCATCCATCCATTATCTTCTGTTTTATCCTCTACTAGGGTTGCAGGGTGGGGGTGGGGGTTCTCCATGCTCATCCAGGGGAGAACGTTTCGGGCGCTGTGCAGATACACCCAGGACAGGGTGCCAATCTTTCGCTGGGCACACACTCACTCACACAGACACACTCTATATGGGGCAATTTGGAGAATTAAATGGACCTTGATCCATATTTTTGGACTGTGGTAGGAAACCCACGCGGACACGGGGAGAACATGGAAACTCCACCCAGATTGGGATTCGAACCGGGAATCCCTAGTTCTTAACTTAATAACTTGAACCTAGTGCTGAGAGGCTAATGCGCTAACCACTAAGCCACTGTGCCGCCCGGTGGAAACATTCACTTAGTCTTTATTATTTTCGTACTGAAGAAAGAAGAGAGAGATAAGATGACCTCTTGGAACTTGGAAATTTATATTCAAGAATGAGCGTGTGCGTAAAAATCTCGTAAAGCAGAAACGTCTTCGCATTTTTAAACATGCTATCACAGCTGTTCTGAATCAGACCATTCTTAAACATTTGGCCTTATAAAAAGTATATTAAGCTGCTAGAAACGTTTTTTTTTTTTTTTACAATAACTTAAAGGAACACTAATAGGCTATAATTAAGAGGTCAAATTTGGACTATCTGATAAAGAGCCTGTCGTGGCAGCTCATTTGTTTATTTCCACACTGTATTGTGGTTTTGGTTATTCTGCTGTTAGTCACTGTACACAAATTTCCAATTGGGATTAGTGTGTTAATGCCAGGCTAGATAAATTGTAATTCAGCAAAAGTGTGTGTGTATGTGTGTACACGGCTCAGGCTTTTGTTGAACTTTCCCACTAAGCTTTTAAAAATTGTGACAATGAACAATCTTCCTACCTCAAGACACACTTCTTTGCTACAATTTAGATGTAGAGTTTGGACTGTAAGAATTACAGAAATCAAGAATTTTCATTATTCTTTTCAAAGGATTTAACAGTTACAATTATATTAGGTCATTAAGCAGACACAATTATGGTAAAAAAAAGTTTTTTAATACATTTGGACCTAAAATCATAAGTGAATGTTCTCATCACATTATCTTACGCTTGGTCCTGTACTGGGGACTGGGGTCTCCTGGGGGAGGTGGTGTCCGATGCCCACCCAGGGGAGAGCGCTTTATCCCAGGACAGGGCAGGGTGCCATCCATCACTGGACACAGTCACTCACAGACACACTATATCAGTATAAATATTTCTTGAACACACTAATTGTTTTCTGAACATAAATATGAATAAAAACATACAGGAATATTATTGCACAATGAGAGATAATTTTATAGAGAGCAAAGTATTTTATGTTCTATAAAATACTTTGCTCTCTATAAAATTATCTCTTGTCAAAACGATAAAAGTTACACCTATGAAACTGCTGCAAAAAAACAGGAAAAAATGAAATAAAAAATTATTGTTTTCCACAACAGTATAAATAACATATCAAAACATTTTGTTTTCTTTGCTCTTGGGCCATTTTAGAAAAAAAAATTAAACTTTAATTATCTTCAAATATTTAAGCTCTCCATTAACATGTTCCTGTCAAAATTATACAAATTTAAAATATGAGCATGGTCCAAGAAAACATATTGCTGAATCATTTTAATAACAATAATTATACATTTACATTTAGCAGACTTAAAATGATCTAACGGGCTGAATATACCTGTATTACCCCCGGGCCTTAAGTTTGACACCTATGCTATAGATCAGGGGTGCTCAATACGTCGATCGGGGGACGAGGTGTCAGGTAGATCACGATGGAGGTTTGAGAAAAAAAGTTTATCACGTATCAGCGCTTTTTTTTTTACAGCACAGTATCGAAAGCGCTTATACACACACGCGCACACATTCACACACAATGTGATTCATTCTAAATCGCGATCTCTCTCCCTGTGCAAGCGAGTGGTCCCCCCCCCCCCCGTCTCTTTCGCTGTTCCCGAAACCGGCACGTGGTCATGCCTCCGCGCATAAATCCGAAGCACTGCCTCGAGAATCATCTACATTAGATTTACATTACACTACATTAGATAGTTTCTGTTTTTGCACTTTATTTGACTGACAAGATGAGTGAAGGACGTCAAACTCAAAATGCATTTGCTTTTATTAATATTCATGTTCTGTTTGGGGGCAGCACAGTGGCTTAGTGGTTAGCATGTTCTCTCCTCAGCTCTAGGGATTCCTGGTTTAAATCCCAATCTGGGTGGAGTTTCCATGTTCTCCCCGTGTCCACGTGGGTTTCCACCGGGTTCTCCGGTTTCCAAAAACAGTCCAAAAACATGGATCAAGGTCAATTGAATTCTTAAAATTGACGCATATAGTGTGTTTGTGTGTGTCGACAATACTAACATGATGTGTGTAAATAGGTTTCAATATAAAAGCCTAAAAAATAGAGATTGACCCTGCTAGATCTCTATGACCTGTCCAATGGTAAAAAGTAGATCTCGGGCCAGAAAAGTATGGGCACCCCTGCTATAGATTATATTAAATTATTTTAACCAACCCCACTGTGTGTACACAGCTACAGTAATGTGACAGATGCTGCAGGTCCACAGCTCATAATCTGTCTGCGGTTATGTAAAGCTCTAATACGAGCTTTATGTAAGACATTAAACTGGAACAGTTGTTTTGGACTCGATTACAACTTTTGTTTTACCTACAACTGCTCTGCTCTTATCCACACGTCCCAAATAATCACCGCGGTCACGTTATCTGCACTTTAGCAACGCTCGGTCTCGCTATCGGTACTCGGATTTAATTTGCGCGTTTTTATCCGGTAGTACGGCAACCCGAAAGTGAAATACAGGTTCAGCAGCACATTCACTAAAGTGTGTTAAAATATAATGTAAATTGCTATTTACAACATTCATTCATTCATTATCTCCCGCTTTATCCTCTATTAGAGTCGCGGTGGGGTTCCCCATGCCCATCCAGGGGAGAACGTTTCGGGCACTGGGCAGATACACCCAGGAGAGGACGCCACACCATCACTGGGCACACACTCACTCACACAGACACACTCTATATGGGGCAATTTGGAGAATTCACTTTACTTAATCCATGTTTTTGGACTGTGGGAGGAAACCGGAGAACCTGGAGGAAACCCACGCGGACACGGGGACAACATGGAAACTCCACCCAGATGAGGATTCGAACCAGGAATCCCTAGCGCTGAGAGGCGAACGTGCTAACCACTAAGCCACCGTGCCACCCCTATTTACAACATAATTAATAAATAATTGTGCTTTTTATTCTAAATAGTTGCTTAAAATTGTAAATATGTATATTTAAATCTAATAATGATCTTGTTTTTTTTACTACTGCTATAGACTACAGTAGCCCCTACATCTACTGAATAAGTTTGCTTCATCTTTACTGTGGGAAGTAAATTGATTACAAACTTACAACTACAAAAATCGTTTTCAAATATGCTAATTTTAAAGGGCAATAAAAGCAAAATAACAAATTGTTTTCAGACTTCTCCAGTACTGCCATAAACTACAGCACTACAGCAAATAATCTACAGCAAATAATCCGAGCGGTAATTCACACTGTCCATGCCCTGACTCTCTTTAAGCTCGAAAACAGCACCGCAGCGTAAATGCGCTAAACCCTGCGCTCTCTATTTATGTTCTGAATACTAGACAAGCGTTCCACTGAAGTCTGCTCTCCTGCACTTTAACAGAAGATGTGGGAATTTCGACCATCGACGACTTATATGCAAACTGGCGCGATCATTGTGCTTATGTCGACCTGTAAGTCTATATCAATATCAAATAGCGTGTAATATAGACTAAGAAACATTGTTATAATATGTATTTTTTACCCACTTCGACGTAAACATACATATGTATGTACAATTGAGTCATGGAGGACGAATGCCGAATTGTCTTAATACAATTGTAGTTTCCTACAACGAAGTAGCTATATATATATTCAAACACATTATACGTCACAACCACTTCGCAGAGATTAAAGGTAAAAATATCTATGGAAATAGCCTATAAGTAGGACATATGCAGTACAATATCGATAAAAAATTATTCCCGCATATTATAAACACTGGTTTTAAAGGTTGTTTCATCGTGACATATATGTTACTGTAACGATGAAGTCAACATTGAGGCACGAAAATTTCTCATAGTAAGTTTTGTTAAAATGTTCTTTAAAAAGCAAAAAGCTAAGAATAAATGGCAAGGTGGAAACATTTAACACGTACCCATATGAACAATCTTTTATGCACTCAATAGGTTTTAGGATAATTTGCTTAAACTCATAAAGCATAAGCAGATAGCATAGTTCCCAACTAATTCCCAACTATAAACTTTTTTCCCCAAATATGTAAAATGCAAATCAGGGGCACAAAATCACAGTCCATTTATTGTACCACAGTCTGTAAACAGTGTCACAACTGCATTGAACTTCCCCCAATATCACATCATTATTTTTGACCTTCTTTTCTCACCCCACTTTTTCTGTCTGTAATTCTCTGTGTTTGTAATTCTCTCTGTTCTTTAACTTTTAATTTGACTCACTAATCTACATGAAATTTTTCATACATACTTATGCCACCTAACAAATGTTAATTTAAAATGTATATGTAAATTTGAAAGTATTAATTAATCATTTAATTAATTTTATATGAGGAAAAATATTCACTATTCAGTGGTCGAGAAAAGAAGGTCCTTAAAAAGTTTTTTTTTTAAGGTTACTTGTTTTAAGTAGTAGACATTTTTTCTGTTTATTTTAAATATAAACACATTTTAAAATTAACCAATGTAAAATAAATTTCTAATAATTTATAACTCATCATTAAGAGGAGAACCAGAAAATTAGATCATGGACTGCTGAGCATCCTAAGACTTCAATACAAGACTTCAATACTTCTTAACTACTACAATTGGTATCATTCGATTCTAAACAAAATGTTTTTTTGGTATGTTGTCATCATTTTCCAAATAAATTTATATTTAACAAATAGAATTAATCTTTTAATTTTAAATAATTGTTTGTCTTTTATCTGTTAAATGAAGGTTTTTGTAAATGAAAGAAATAAAACAGTTTATTTTATATAGCATTTATATAACATGTATATTTCAAAGTAAATACTAGTCTGGTAATGTGGTTTGTTCAAAAGGTTCGGAATATTATTAAATGTTACTTAAGTTTTAGGCTATAAGCAGTAAAGTTGTTGCTTTGTAGGTTATTTGCTTATTCGGAAATGGATTGCTGGTGGAATATGTCAAAGTCAAGCTCGTTTAGATGGTAAAACAGTGCTGATTACTGGAGCCAACACAGGAATTGGCAGAGAAACAGCACAGGACATGGCTCGCAGAGGTACGCACTTATCATTTATAATTGTTACTGTTTAGCATAAGGTGATATGTGGTCATGCAGGTTTATGCTATAAATGATGTGTGAATTCAAGGAGCTCGGATAGTAATGGCCTGTCGGGACCTACACAGAGCTGAAATTGCAGCTGAAGATATTCGACGATCCACGGGAAATGGGAATGTGGTAATCCGACATCTGAATCTAGCCTCGTTTTATTCCATTCGTGAGTTTGCCAAAGAGTTTAAAGCTACAGAGGAACGACTGGATATTCTTATTAATAATGCAGGTAAATGCAGTGACAGAATTATGTTTTTATGTTAAAATATAAAAATATCATATGCATATTTTTAATAAGTGTGACTCGGATATTATCATATCTTAAAAGGGTTGTAAAATGTGCTAAATACAAGGTCAAATGAACACACCAAATTTACACCATGTTATATTTTTAAACCTTCTGAAAAGAACTAAGTACACTATGAATATATACCTTCTGGGAGCACCTTGAGCTACAGTCATTTGTAACCTTTTTTTGAATGACATCATATCAGTAACATTGTTTTGAAGGAACTGTTTTAAAGTATTTCTTATGTTATTTATGGGTTACATTTACATACACTTCAGGCATTGAACTGTGTATATATAAATAAAACAGAACAAATAAGAATATTCTAAAACATTTATGGCGGCACGGTGGCTTAGTGGTTAGCACGTTCGCCTCTCAGCGCTAGGGATTCCCGGTTCGATTCCCCATCTGGGTGGAGTTTCCATGTTCTCCCCGTGTCTGCTTAGGTTTCCTCCGGGTTCTCCGGTTTCCTCCCACAGTCCAAAAACATGGATCAAGTCAATTATATTCTCAAAATTGACCCATATAGAGTGTGTCTGTGTAAGTGAGTGTGTGCACAGCGATGGATTGGCGCCCTGTCCTGGGTGTATCTGCCCAGTGCCCGAGATGTTCTCCCCTGGATGGGCATGGGGAACCCCACCGCGACCCTAATAGAGGATAAAGCGGAAGATAATGGATGGATGAAAAACATTTGCCCACTATTGTAAGCAACTACAATGTGTAATATGTCATGCTATTGTTTATTTCAGGTATTAATTATTAATTTTCAAACTTTGTTATGATTAAATGTTTTACATCTAAAAATTTAGTTTGGACTGTACTCCTTGTATCTATAGTCTTTTTGAACATTCAAATAAACTACACTGACCACAATTAATTAAGGAGGTCAATCAGATGCACATCAGGTAAAAGTTGTACATTTTGAGAAATACGATATAACTATTCAAATTTTAAATGCATTTATTTAAGTAAACTGGGTTTGTTTTTGTAATAGGAGTAATGATGTGCCCCAAGTGGATTACTGAAGATGGATATGAAACACAGTTAGCTGTCAATCACCTTGGTCATTTCTTGCTTACCAATCTTCTGTTGGAGAAACTTAAGAAGTCTGCTCCAAGTCGTGTGGTGACTGTCTCCAGTATTGCACATGTTGGCGGTAATCTCTTAAATAAAAAAGTAATCAATCAATTAATCATAGAAATCATAACAAAAAAATCTTGACAAGTCTATTTAATGCTTGTAAAATAAACCAGTGTAATTTATGATGACTTAAAATGAGATGTAAACAGATCCTCTTGATTTTCTCTAAGCAGTTCCCGTTTCTTCCCACAGTTCAATTTAATATGAATCAGGTGAACTGGAAATTTAAAATTGCTACAAATTGTGAATGAGTGCTTTCTTGCTGGTTTGTACTGGAATGGAGTGGCGATCTGTTCAGTGTATTTCTCAACCCAGTGAGCCCTAGGCAAATATAATAAGTATACGATGTTTATAAAATGACAATTGTGCCACAGTACATATGCCTTTAAATTAAATATATCCATGTCAACAACACTGTTGTCTTCCAGGTAAGATTCACTTTGAGGATTTATTTTTTGACAAAAGGCAATACAACTCTCTTGAAAGCTATAAGCAGAGCAAACTGGCAAATATTCTCTTTTCCAGAGAACTTGCTCGTCGAATGAAAGGTAAAATGTATTTTATGGTCTTTTTAAAATAATCTGTTATCTGTTAATAATCTGTAAAACATGGTGTTGTAGAACTGTGTTGTAAGTAATTGTTGAAAGAAATTGTTATACTTAGCAAATGGTTTATCATAAAATAAATCAATAAAAACTTAGCTAAGTACCATTAAGCAAAGCAAATAAGCAGATTTAATGATTAAGACAAGCCATCTTATTTCACGTATAATGACTAGCAAATAAAACATTAAATAGTATTGAAAAGTAGTGTTTTTAAGAAAAAAATGTACTCAAACAAATGATTACTTGCCTTTACCCGATATTACATCATGTTTCTTAATATGGATAATATATTCCAATGGATTTATCCATCCATCCATTATCTTTCGCTTCATCCTATATTAGGGTTGTGGGGGGGTTCCCCATGCCCATCCAGGGGAATACGTCTCGGGCGCTGGGCAGATACAGCCAGGATAGGACGCCAATCTATCGCTGGACACACACTCACTCACTCACACACACTTTATATGGGGCAATTTGGAGAACTCAATTTACTTTATCCATGTTTTTGGACTGTGGGAGGAAACCGTAGAACCCTGAGGAAACCCACGCGGACACGGGGAGAACATGGAAACTCGATTCGAACCAGGAATCCCTAACACTGAGAGGAACATTCCATTTATGTTATCATACCATACAGTCATAACTAAGATTAAAGGTTTATGTTAAAATTAATGTAAATAACTTTTAATTTTATATATATAGTTTGAATGTATTAAGCACATGCCATTTAAAACAGTGAATGTTTCTTCTTTTGGTGATTTCCATAGGTACTGGAGTGACATCTTATAGCCTGCACCCAGGAGTGATACACACAGAGCTGTCTCGCCATCTGAAATCTCGATTTCCCTTGCTGGGATTATTCTCTTTTTTTGCTTATTTGTTGATGAAGACACCCTGGCAGGGTGCGCAAACATCCATCTACTGTGCAGTAACAGAAGGATTAGAGAGCAAGACTGGGTGTTATTTCAGGTACAGCAGAATGGGTTTGTTCAGTGTAACGTTCATATATATTTACTAAAAGTAACCCAAAACCGCACATTCATTTAGCATGCACATAATATGTTTCCATAATAGTGATTGCTTTGAGAAAGAACCTGCTCCAGAAGCAAGCAACGATGAAGTAGCACAGAGACTGTGGAGTGAGAGTTCTCGACTTGTAAGTTTGACTAACGAGGAATAACATCAAATCTTGCTGCTCTGATGTTTGCAGGAGCTGATCATGTTTTTAGCATGGAGCTTGCTTGCTTGCTGGCATTCTGACAGGTGCCATTTCAGGGTAATAGTATTTAAATATATGCTGTTAATTGTAAAATTCTGTTCCATTTTCAGTATGTTATCCCTGTCTCTGAAATGATTTTCAACCCTTGAAAACAGTAAATTTTACAGGACATAGATGTTATATGTCCTTAATGGGATCAGGCACCCTGGATTGATGTCATTTGTTTTTGGTTAAGTGCCATTGACCTTAAATGGCAGACAGGTTAATCTAATTATTGTAGGGGGCAAGGAATGGGGCAGGGGTACAGTGAGTCACATAGTGATCAATTTATCATCCTTCTTTTTCTGTGCTTTGCCAAAATACTTACAAGCAGTTCTGTAAAAGATAGAAAACAGGCCCACAGGATACTAAAATTACTAAAACAATCAGTGCAAATTGTATTTAAATTTCATGAGCACTGGATCAGAAACACATGGGAACACGCATTACATTTTTATCCAATTAGATGTATTTCTGAAGTATATGGATAGTTTTAATTGTCTGTCCACATGTTGTTTTTTTGGTTTAAAACTAAAAATTTGTGTCCTTTATTAATTAGCTGTTTAACTGTTGG
Organism: Corydoras maculifer; assembly: GCA_019802435.1. Lineage (NCBI taxonomy): Eukaryota > Metazoa > Chordata > Actinopteri > Siluriformes > Callichthyidae > Corydoras > Corydoras maculifer. The sequence continues at coordinate 2,108,155 of JAFMOD010000391.1, forward strand.
CCACTAGAGAGCAGTACTGCAAAGTGAACATTAGGCATAAAAGATTTATTGTAAAATAAATTGTTAAATATCAAAATAAAATAAAATGGTGAAATAAAATTTAAGTTCATTTGCCAGAAATGACACTGCTGGTAAATTATTTTATCTTTGCAACTCAAATGCCAGTTTTGACAGGTTACGTCAGCAGAATGCAATAAAAATTATGCTTTAGCTTTTGGATAATGCTGGGCTGCAGTGGTTATGTATGTGGTAAACAGATTCTGGGCCCTATTTTAGTAATCTTTAGCAAGCCATCAAAAGCACACCCTCGATTTAGGGCGTGTCAGGGTGTCTTTTCTATCGTAAAGACAGGAAAAGTATGTCTTGTGTGATACAAAATGCATAATAGGCATGTACTACATCTCTTAATTAAATCATGGCTTTGTTGACAATTAACTGCCAAGATAGCAATGAGCATGTGACTTTTGTTATTCGTTGCTAAGACAGCAATACATCAGAAATTTACCTGACTACCACCTTTAGACTACCACAGCCATCAGCATAGATATATTCACAATCCCCATTTAAATGATGGAAACTTACAGCATGAAAATAGACTGTTGACAGGGTGTAAGATAGCAACAAGCATGACAATGCACTTTGACCTGGTTGTAAGCCCCTCTGTTGTATTTTGTGGTTGGTGTTTCTCTTTCCAGGAAACTGTTTAAATGTTGTGACTTAGTATTGTATGTGATCCTTTAGTGAAAAGTTGGTGAGTTTGATATTTTCAGAAGTAATAAACAACAAAACATGGTAATCTCTTACTGGCCTAATATCCGTGAGTGGTAGATTGATATACAACGGTAAGTACACCTAGGTTTCTTGGTACATAGGTTTTTCTTTGCACATATTAAAGTTTAAAGTTAAAGTTTGGGCATTGTTACATTTAAATGTTCTTTATTATTGTTATTATTATTATTAAAATTGACTATTAATTATTATTAGCTATGTTAGGTAAAACATCTGTATATATAAGTTTTTCTGCATTACTCATGACAGAAATCTACAATAAAACAAACTTCTATTATTTTTCTTGTTGTAATGTAGATGGCTTCCAAAGAGTTTAAAGAGTTGTAAACTCTACAAGACTGTTAATAAAGTTATTGAGTTTGAAAATAAATGTCTAATCAATATGTTTTCTATACTGATTGGTCCCCATAGTGCCCTCTAAAATAAAGTACATACAACATATGAAATATTCTAAAAATAAAAATGCCCTAATCTCTATAGCGTTTAACATTATGTCCTAGTTTACTTCTTAGTAATAACTATTTTCCATTTTAATAACCATTTTCTATTACCTTTTGAGATGAAATCTATTTTTTTCAGGCCAAAATTAAAATTTTGCATCAATATTTTCTGTAGCATGAACCTCAACAGATTGAAATTTTTTTTTATTATTGAGGTTTTAATATTGGGGATTAAATAGTTTTATTTCCCGAATGCTTTGCAGACACAAAGTAAGATAATGGTAAGTAAAGCTCCTGAACAGTGAACATGGGTGATGTATAATTAACGCTGAGCATGTCTGGAAGCTTAAATCTAGTGGGAGGCTGTAATCACTCTGTGTAATCGCTCTGTCTATTACCCTTACATGCAGCATGTGCACACTTTAATCAGATATAGGAAATCAGTGAAACTATATTAAGGCTTATCTAAGCCTTAACACATATTTTAAATATCCATTTACTTTTTCACAAAAGTACTAACCGCAGCTACTTTTTTTGTTTGTAATGTTTAGCTTTTGATTGTCACAGATCACCTTGACAGCTACAAATGATGTGTTTGGGTTTAATTAGGTTCTTGGAACCGAGTCAACAATAATCAGTTAAACTATTCATATGAATTTTAAATATTCTGTGTGATGACAGTCCGTGAAGTCCGTGAAATCTTTTTCATTTATATAATCTTACAGACTGGTGGACTTGTTTATATGAAACACCTAAGTATTAATAAAAATATTAATTTTGGCATACTAAAGAATGATTAAATGCAATTTGCAACTTAGACAATGCAATTTCACATTTAAAGGTCCTATTTTTAAAACTGCAATCTTTAAATGACTAACTAAAATCGATAAACCACCTTTCTTCATATGAAATACCTGCTAAATTTATTTAGACCACCCAGTGATGGATTGGCGCCCTGTCCTGGGTCTATCTGCCCAGCACCCGAAAAGTTCTCCCCTGGATGGGCATGGGGAACCCCCCCGCGACCCTAGTAGAGGATAATACGGAAGATAATGGATGGATGGATTTATTTAGACCTAATAAAACTTGTTTTTATCCAAATGATCAAACATAATGGCAATATAGTTTTTTTCTGGATGCATATTTATTTTGTTTATGATCAATAAGGTGTTTGTATGACAAAATCATCATCTATAATGGGTTTGTATGTCAATTTAACCATCCTGTAAGACAACAGCACTCTAGGCCAAACAGAATTCACATTTATACATAAATATTATTTTATGGAGGGAAGTATAAATGTACACACAAAAAAAACTGATTTAGCTCTGACTGATACAGATTGATACAGAACTGCAAAGATTTGATAATAAAACTAAAACTATAAGAATATAATAAATGATTAGACATGAATTAATTTGTATATATCAAATATTTTAGACTAATAAATTGTACAGAATGTCTTTTTACAGCTTTTAAAAATGAGTACAGATGTTCTTTATGACTATTAACATAAGTCCTGGTAATATCTATTCATTTGACCCGTAGTTTAAGTCTGGTATTAAAAAATGATATGATGTAAGTTAAATATTTGTGAATAAAGGTTTTCTTCACTATTGTTTAAACATAGCAGTCTGATGCAAATGTAATACTAAATTTATACGCAGCACTGTGGTATGTTTTTTACAAATGCCCTAGTGATTACATTGATTTAAATGCTAACATGGGACTCGCAATTACGTATAGTTTCATATAGTAATGATAGTACTATTCGTTTCAACTCAGTAAATGTGATGTAAATTAAATATATAAAACACAATATGATATATTGTAAATAAAAGACACTGTATGTAAGCAGTTGTATTTTAGCTTCTTTCTAAACTTCATTATAACCTTATGCTACTGACCATAGTCTGGCTGCCTTGTAATAGCAATGAGAATGGGATCTAGAGGGAGAGGAAGAGAGTTATTGATCTCCAAACCTTTGATTGTGTTATCTAAGCTAATGTAGCTGCTGGCCATTTCCACTGTTTATCACAGCATAGAGTTCTCTGGATTACAAATGAAAATCAGCTTTCAAAAATGAACTATCACTCAAACCTGAAACAGAATTTTATCCAAAACTACTTAAAGAGAACACAAATCAGTAGTAAATATGGAACCAGTTTAACTGCAGTATTATTAAACCTGATCATTACCCAGTCTAGATTTATTAACCAATACCATTGCTTTCCTTACAGTTTAATTTTTTTTAGCAAGTGCTTCTGGAAGAGATGTTTTTAAGTTGTTTCCTGAATATGCTGAATGCCTCAATATGGTCTGAATTACACAATGTAATAAATGTTACTGTAAAAAACAATATAACACCTGACAAACTTAAAATGCAATTACAGGTTTTCTACAACATTAAACTGCAATGAAACTAGAGATTGGCTTTCTACAGTCTGGCATACTATTTCTGTTCTTAATGGCATGTTACTCTCCATCACTAATAATCATTTATAATTACAAACAAAGAATTCATGCAAAATTCATGAAGTATATTTGAATCCCCATGTGGGTGGAGTTTCCATGTTCTCCCCGTGTCTGCGTGGGTTACCTTTGGGTTCTCCGGTTTCCACCCACAGTCCAAAAACATGGATTAAGTCAATTGAGTTCTCCAAATTGCCCCATATAGAGTGTGTTTGTGTGTGTGTCTCTGTGTGTGAGTGTGTGCCCAGCGATAGATTGGCACCCTCTCCTGGGTGTATCTGCCCAGCCCCTGAAACATTCTCCCCTGGATGGGCATGGGGAACCCCCCCGCGACCCTAATATAGGATAAAGCGGAAGATAATGGATGGATGGATGGATATTAAGGTGATTGCATAAATATGTATGTGTATTTGACAAGTGGGAATGATTTTCTACCCAGAAAGACTTACTACAAACATCAAAACCTGGCTTATAACAATAACATTTATATTTGTTAACGCATAAAACTTTGTTAATATGTTCTGATTATTGGACCAATGTCAAATTAATAGTGCTTTGTAATGACAAACTGTAATTAATCTGTCCTGAATAAAATGATCTGTCCCAAACTAATTTTTAGGGTATTGCTAACTTGCTAGCTCTAATACCACAATTACACGATGCAATTACACAATGTAACAAAATGTGAAATAATTTGAGAATTCACAAGGATTGAAAAAATGATACTAACATTTTTTTCATTTCATAAATCATGAATGTTCTACTTAGTTTATTATCCTATTATGGTATTAGGTCAAAAGCCAGAGGCACATTTTACATTTTACTTATAATTGTTTGCTTGGCAATGTGGAGAACACACAGCTGTGCTGCAAATATTCCCATAATAGAAGAAATGAGAAATTTAGTGTTTTATATGGTTTATAATACAACAATAAATCTTATAAAAAACTATTATTAGCTGGTTCCAGGATTTTTAGGAAGAAGTTTATAGACATGTGAGTGTCAGAGAAGGGTTTTTGTCCTTGGCCTATTCCATAATTAATGATGGTACAGAGTAGCATTTCAAGGCTAACATTACCAGGTGCATCCTACTACACTTCTGTAGTAATGCAGTTTAGACTGTTTGTCAGACATGACTATGACTATTACAAAATGAACCATAGTTTATTGCTACAGAATCATTATTATGAAATAATATCACAGCCGTATTTTAGTGCTATTAAAGTATTATATATTAATAATCTAACTTTCCAATGGGGAATCCTGCCAGGACATGTCACCAACATGATGATCATCATTAATGACATCATTTTATGTCAAACCAATGCATAAATCACAGTTCACAAGTGTAAAATAATAATAATAAAAAAAATCATGCAAATAAGACACAAAAAATTCTGCGTGCAATTTGAATGTATATTTAGAGTCACATGTTTTTAATTAATCAAATAACAATTGCCTGTAAATTTCACTTCTATTCAACTTCTATTACACAACAAAAGATTTGGAGATTTATCATATTAAGTTTTTGAGCCAATCAGGCATGAAGAAAAACAGAAAAATTTAACAGAAAATGTATATACTTAAATTCCACTGGAGTTTGATTTTAAAATCGTTAATTCAAAAATAAAAATTTACCATTAAATTCCTAATAATTCTTTCAAAATTCAAAAAGCAGACCTCTCAGAGATTCTTTCAATAGGGGACCACAGCAAACTCTATTTTAAGAAAAATGTAGTTCTGCATTATGTAAGGACCAGAGCAATAACTCTGACAGTAAACTATTGTTTGTTTTAAAAATAATTAATCAGAATAACTAGTTTATTAGTCCAAACAATTAGAGAATCCATTTTCTTCCATTTGTTAAATATCTGTACATAGCTGTCCTACATTGTTGTTGCTGCCTGGCCTTTCAAGGAGAATGAATCTCCCACTGAGTCTTGGTCCTCCCAAGGTTTCTTCCTTAAAAAAACAACATAAAAGGGAGTTTTTTCTTGCCACTGTCGCTTCGGCTTTCTCTTTTTCATTTTTCATTCTGTAAAGATGCTTTGTGACAATGTACTGTTGTTAAAAGCGCTATATAAATAAATACCTTAAACTTAAATAATTTAGAATCCAGGCAGTATGGTGGCTAAGTGGTTAGCACGTTCGCCTCTCAGCGCTGGGGATTCCCGGTTCGAATCCCAATCTGGGTGGAGTTTCCATGTTCTCCTCGTGTCCGCGTGGGTTTCCTCCGGGTTCTCCGGTTTCCTCCCACAGTCCAAAAACATGAATCAAGTCAATTGAGTTCCCCAAATTGACCCATATAGAGTGTGTCTGTATGAGTGAGTGTGTGCCCAGCAATAGATTGGCGCCCTGTCCTGGGTGTATCTGCCCAGCGCCGAAACGTTCTCCCCTGGATGGGCATGGGGAACCCCCCCCCGCTACCCTAACAGAGGATAAAGTGGAAGATAATGAATGAATGAATTAGAGAATCCGCATTTATAGAAGACATAACACTGACTATTAATGTTTCTTTTAATAGTCTGATATATGTAGTCATCTTAGGTCTATTACTGTGAAAAACTGTATTAGTTTCATCACTGTTTGTTCTACATTATGTTAAGCCATAATCCTTAGACTCTTGTGAATAATCCAGACAAAGTAGGTCTTTTGTTGCATTTTTGAGCTTGACCCCATTCTCCATGAGATTAGTAATAAACGTGCACATGTTGTGATACACTGTAGTCTTGCAAAAAAGTGTGTGGTATTTTAAATAAATATAATAGGGTGATTTAATCAAATACATTATACTTTAAAATAGAATTAGATACAAAATGAATATGGCTTAGTTAAAACTAGTTTTATTGCCTTTACTGTTTAGTCATTCACATAGTTGGTAGAGGACCGAATATTGCATGAGAGATGGTATTTCACTGAATCTTTTATTTGCCAGTGTTAGGTAACAACACCCAAAAGAGACAGCTCCTGATGTGCCTCTATCTAACCAAGAAAATATCTTTTATGATTTCACTTTTTCTAGCTTTCAATTATTTTAACAGACACATTATTACATAAATTAAAATTGTGGAACTAATTTGCATATAAGCAAATTTCTGTACTTTTTTTTTTTTTTTAATTTCTCTAATGTACATATAAACATATTTTACTATAGCCAGGCACTTGTGGCTCTGACACATTTCTCTTGCCAAAATGAAACATACAGAGGACTGGCCATAGGGCACGATAGTGATTACTGTTGTGGATGCATTTTATTGAGTGTGTGAACTCAAAGCTGAAAGTCAACATTATGATTTAAAGCGCGGTATCATCCAAATAGATACACATCTAATAAACATATATTAAGGTTTCCACCAAGCGTAAGTAAAATTATACTATTTAAAATATTTCATTTAATGATATAGAAGAAACAGAATTCATTTGGAGTTAAATTAAATAGAATTGCTTGCAATTTAACAGTGTCTCTGATCCTAAGCCACTTGGTTAATGGTGTAGTTTAACAGTGCTGAATACTTAAGAACTTTATAAGCAAACCCATGTAGATGCTAAAATCAAATGCAGAATCTTGCAAGAATCCTCTTTACTCTGTTTTCTAATGGTCAGGAACCCTAATGTGAAAACAGAAAATCAGATATTATTTGAGTAAATGATGATGTGGCAGATGAGTAGCAACATCGTGGGGGGGGTTATGAGGATATGAGGAAATCAGAAGTAGTACAGTAAAATGTAAGGGTGGTGCAGGACACATAAGGATAATGTGACAGTTGTGAATTGCGTATGAAGAATGACAGGTGGGTTCAAACTGGAGGTGGGGCTGCATCAAGGGTCAGCGCCGAGAAAGTGGTGTGGTGTGAATGGTATAGATTTGTGAGAGTGATCTGTTATAGATTAGTACCTGCCGGATCGAAAGGGAATATTTACAGGACAGTACAGAAGCCTGCAATGTTGCAAGGCATACAGATGGTGGCACTGACTAAAAGGATGAGAGGGAGCTTAAAGTGGCAGAGATAAAAATGCTGCAATTCTTGTGAAGAGTGTGTACGAGTCTTGTGTGAGATTAAGACTAAGTTTATTAAAGTGGTATAACATTTTGGACATTTTGGAGAGACAGCTAATGAGTCAGAATCATTATGCAGTCTCTAAACTATCTGAAATGTCTATATTTGGCAATTATGGTGAATAGTTAATTTAGGAGTGCTTGCATAGGCACACAAGGTAATTGTCAACCTACAGAGCATATATCTGCTGACCAGTCATTCAGAGAACTGCTTTCTATTTATAGGTCTGACCTTTTCACTTACAAGGAAGTGAGCATTAGCACGTTATAAGAGTTAATCCAATCAGTGTCTCAAAACTAAACAAGAAAAGTATTAGTTGTGACTGTTTAGAGAATATACTTGAAATATTTCATGATTAATTAATTTGGAAATATGACATTTTTGGTAGTTTGTATTTTTTTTTAACCAAATTGGCATGGTATTAAAGTGATGAAAAGAGAAAGTTGATTTCTAATTTAAGGTTTTACTAATTTCCTACCCATAATGGTTTTGTAATAGGTCTGTAAAAATTTAAAATTTAAGTTATATTAGAAAGTGTCTTCTGTCTGATGCTTTATTATGATTATTGTTTTTTGCAACTTTGCAAATTTTCAAACTGTGAAAGAAATTTTAGGTGAAGGAAAGTTTTGCACTTTATTATAGCTAATTGTGTAATTATTACAGCTTGTCACAACAAAGTGAAAGAAAATATTTTACATTTGTTGAAAAATCATAATTACACAAACTGCTTCAAATTTCTTAACTACATCCTGTTATGTACTGTTTTTCTAAAAATGCACTGTAAGAATAATAAAAAATAATTAGAAACCTGCGGTTTGATTAGCACTTAAGCACAACACAAACAGACTACATTCTTATGTGGACAGTTTTACACACAGCTATGCCAAACATCTATTCTCGGAAGGATAATGTGTTAAAGACTACAGGTGGTCATGTGGTTATCACTAATTGTTTAAGCCTAATTCATGTTTGTTTTTTTGTCAGCCAAGGTTTCCAGGGTTCTGAAAGGACTTCCGGACTTTTCTAGGTGGCTTATCAAAAATAAGCAGCAATATTGTATTTCTTTCTAATTGATAATATTCACAGCAAATAAAACAAACAATTATTTGGTTCAGGACATATCCTAAAAAGAAAATACTAATATTCTGCAAGTCTTTATATCCTACATATTAGGATATAAATATTAAAATTTTATACTAATATTTATATATATTAAATACATTAGAGGTTGTATTACAGAAATTAGGGTGAGAAATGAATGCTAATAATGTTGCAAATAAATATAATTAATATCTTTATGTTAATAATTAAAAACCTGTTGATAAAAAATACATAATGAAAAAAATATTTTTAAAGATTATTTACCTATTAAATTTTATTAAGGGCAGCACGGTGGCTTAGTGGTTAGCACGTTCGCCTCTCAGCGCTAGAGATTCCTGGTTTGAATCCCCATTTGGGTGGAGTTTCCATGTTCTCCCCGTGTCCGCGTGGGTTTCCTCCGGGTTCTCCGGTTTCCTCGCACAGTCCAAAAACATGGATCACGTCAATTGAATTCTCCTAAAAATTGCCCCATATATAAAGTGTGTCTGTGTGGGTGAGTGTGTGCCCAGCGATGGATTGGCACCCTTTCTGCCCAGCGCCCGAAACGTTCTCCCCTGGATGGGCATGGGGAAACTCCACCGCGACCCTAATAGAGGATAAAGCAGGAGATAATGAATGAATGAATTAATTTTATTAAGCATTATCGCAACTAATGTGAATGAAAATGTTGACACCAGCCCATCACTTTTTCCATCCAGGGGAGAATGTCTCTGGCACTGGGCAGATACACCCAGGACAGGGCACCAATATATCACTGGGCACACTCACTCACACAGACATACACACAAACACACCATATAGGGCAATTTAGAGCATTCAATTTACCTTAAATTCATGTTTTTGGACTGTGGGAGGATCCTGGAGGAAACCCATGCAGAAACAGGGAGAACATGGAAACCACCCAGTTTGGGAATTGAACCTGAATCCCCAGCGCTGAAAGGTGAACATGTTAACCACTGAGCCACCATGCCCCCCGAATTACAATTTGATTAATTGAATGTTTTGTTAAAATATTTAAACTAGCAGTAAAAATAGATACAACTGATTGCAAATCACTAATGTCCAAAGAACAGATTATGTTTTTTAATTATGTAATTGTTTTTTTTCCAGAAAAGATTTAGGAGGCCATCTCTTTAAAACAAATTTTATAAAATTAATAAATTTAAATTAGACATTGGTTAGTGGTTAGCACGTTTGAATCTCAGCACTAAGGCTTCCCGGTTCGAATCCCAATCTGGAGTTGCCATGTTCTCCCCGTGTCTGCGTGGGTTTCCTCTGGATTCTCCGGTTTCCTCCCACAGTCCAAAAACATGGATCAAGGTCAATTGAATTCTTAAAATTACCCCATATAGAGTGTGTTTGTGTGTGTGTGAGTGAGTGTGTGCCCAGCGATAGTTTGGGGCCCTGTCCTGGGTGTATCTGCCCAGCGCCCGAAACGTTCTCCCCTGGGTGGGCATGGGGAACCCCCCTGCGACCCTAGTAGAGGATAAAGAGGAAAATAATGGATGGACGAAGTGTGTTTGTGTGTGTGTCTGTGTGAGTGAATGTGGCACCCAGTCCAGGGTGTATCTGCCCAGTGCCCAAAACATTCTCCCCTGGATGGGCATGGGGAACCCCCTGTACAGTGTAAAGCATAAGATAATGGATGGATGGAAATTAGCCATTGGTCATTGAATGCATTTTCCCAGTTTGAACAATTTAAGTGTAACTTGTAATATTTTTAATTCACACTCAAATCTCATTTCATCTCATCTTCCACTTAATCCTCTACTAGGGTTGGGCTCTGGGCAGATTCACCCAGGTTACAGTGCCAATCCATAACCGGACACACACTTACATGCATTATATAGGGGCAATTAAGATAGGGCAACAAATTCACCTGGAATCCATTATTTTTGAAATAAAGAGAGCAGAGAAATCAGAGAAGCTAGAGATTCAAACTTGTATCCCCAGCAGAGAGTTGGACGTGCTAACCAATACCTCATAGTGCCACACATGCTCGAAAGTTTCCTTTAAATAATGTCTTTTTTTTGACAGAGTTGATAGTTAAGTCTGATGCACGTTTGAGTAGGGATGATGCAGGATGTAATGCAACGCACAGTACAGCCCTCCTCCACAGTGATTACGCTGTACAAAACCCAGGAGGCGCAGTGGAGCTCCGAACAGAATCTCACCCACACACACACACACACACACACACACACACACACATACACACACACACACATACACACACACACACATACACACACACACACATACACACACACACACATACACACACACATACACAAATACACACCGGCAACTTCTAACCCGTAGCCACGAATGTGAGACATGTCTAACTCACAGAGGGAGAGAAAGGGAGGGAGAGAGAGATGCCAACAGAGATGTGTGTGCTAACAGAAAGCAGTTTGCTATTGTTCTGAATTCTGAGGAGAACTGCGTTAGAAACACCGGAGCTGAAACAAACGGAGTGAACTGCGGAACAGAGGAGACAAAACGCCGCGGAACAGCAGACACAGCTGTGCAGCAGCGTCCATCTCGCCCACTTTCCCCTCCAACTGGACTTATTTCAGAAAAGCAATACATCCGGAAGAAACGGAATTCATTACTAATCTCCCGGGATGAAGAAGAACAATCTGACGAAGCGGGTACGACCCTTCCGAATTATGGGCTTCATTGTCACTAACATCTTAAGCGTCTTTGTGCTTTAACAGTTTGTTTTTGGACACTTTTGAAAAACGAGGAAACGTCGTATCGCCAGATCGATGCTCAAGCCGCTTCGTTATTCGCCTTTGTAGCATTTGTTCTAGGTGTGGACTGTCCGTTGTTGCTATACGCTTTTAATGCACTTCTGACATTTTTGCATGCCAGGCTTTGCTTTCTTTGACTTGCACCTGGTTTTCGTTAGTACGTGCATTGGTGGACAGTGTGAAGGGTCCCTCTCACTCTGAGCGCTTGGGGAAAGTTCAGCACCGACTGAGACTCGCACAAAGAATGGGACGATCTCCATGACAAAGGCAATGGTAGTGTGTGTGTTTGACTACGTGTGTGTGTGTGTGTGTGTGTGTGTATCTTATGTCTTTATGCTATTTCACTAATGTTGAGCAGTGAAAGGACTGAGAGGAGTGAGAGGCTTATTCAACACACTAGCCTAACTCTATTTCTCTCTCTCTTTCTGTGTGTGTGTGTGTGTGGTAAAGGCTTTGCAGGACTCCAGCCAGCAGCCGGCCCAACCCGACAAAGTGGGATGGATCCGCAAGTACTGTGGCAAAGGCCTCTTTAGAGAGATCTGGAAAAATAGATTTGTCTTACTGAGAGGAGACAAACTCTTCATCTCTGAGAAAGAGGTTAGTATAAGAATGTTTCAGGGCAGGAAACTATTTAAAAAAAAATTGGCACAACATTCAAAAAATGTGTTGTAGCTTGTGTAGGACTGTGACTGATCTGGTGTTTATTTGATTGACCCTTTTACAGCAGAGCAGTGACAGTGCCCCATTGGTAAACAATACGTGTTGATCTAAGTAAAGTGCTTTAGATTTGTTACATTATTTTGCACATATTTCTTATAAAAGAGATTAACAAGTAAGTACCACAAATCAATTGTTGTGGTAAAAGCACAAGCTCATCTGTCACATTCACACCTGGAGCATTAAGAGTTATAGGTCATGCTCATACATTGGTACATTGGTAACTTTAGGTGGCCCAACAGCCTAACCACTTTGCAACCATGCTATTATACAGCAGTTACACAACTTCTGTTAAAACACTTGTCTGAATTTGGCACTTAATGAATACACAGTTGAGTAAGTTTCAAAGGCCTTTATATAAACTTATATAGGTGAATTACTGTATGTCATCCAGAAGTTTCAAAGAAGGAACTAACAAAAAAGGAAATGGAAGTATGGAAATGGAAGTTTGGTAGCAAACATTTTTTATATTATTTTACAATGATGTCCTAATACTGAACACATTTATTACACATTTATAAGGACTATTAATAACAGGCAGAAATATGACCCTTTGAGAAAGGCTCTGTTAACACAATGAAGCAATGTTTTGGAAATTAAAATTTTGTTTTTGTTTTGGACACATGATATAATTATTTATTTTTTCCTTATGGGAAATTCAAAGATCATTTTCAGAAACTAAAACCACAGCTGTTGTGCAGACGAAAGGCCAAAGTGCAACTACACATAACCCTTTTCACAATAATGCAGTTCTCACTGTTGTTGTGGGGACAGACTTTAAATCACCACAATAAAACCAAGAATGGACATGGACACAATTCAAACTATAAGTGTCAGTAATTCACAAAAATATAAAATTATTGTTTAAATGAATACATTTAACATATGATAATAAAACACATAATAGCAGCCCAAATAACAAATATTGAAGATGTTTATTTTGGAAAAGTTGCTGGTAAATGTTACATTGACACATTATATATTAACCAATATAAATACTTTTATTAATGTCTGGGGAACAACATTCATGTAATAGAATTTATTAAAAAGTAAATATTAGGAAATAAAATATTAAACATTAAAAAATTTAAATATCTACAATCTAAAAAAGGTCCCTTAAAAAGTAAAGCATATAGCATCAGATCAAAAGCAGGGGCCCTGTCAAATGAAATAACAAAACAAGTATAAACAGATATATACGGTATATTTAAATTACTGTGATTATGTTGATGATATTGAATGTAAATAGTAAACATTAGAATAAATCTCAGTGTAGCTTAAATGAGACTGGTGTAGTGGATGGTGAGTTATTTGGCTGGGAAATTGGTTGTCCTTCCTGAACAAACACAGGAAGCTTATAAAGGCCAGTCTTACACCTGGTAAGAGAGTGTTTTCATGAATTGGTTGGATATTTCAGCATTGCTACCTCATTGCAGTCCTTTCACTCCCTGTGCATTTTACTAGTGCACCTGTTGTTCTTTGCTGTGCAAGCAAGCAGCTGTCCTCCTCTGATGGGAAAGACAACATTCACCATGGAAAAAAATGTCATGAGCTAAGCAAAGATCATCAACCTATTTTTCCAGCCTACCTTATGACTGTTTTAAATCATTTTTTGTGCCTTTGAACTGATTTCAAGAGGTCAGGCGAGTCAGTAAATGTATTTCATGGATTTACCCATTATACATTTATTTATTTTTAATTAGGTACAAAATTAACAATATACTTTATTGTATAAACTAGAGTTGGATCATCATCTAATTTCAAGAATGCTGATAATGTCTTTTGTCATTGAGATTTAGTTCTTCAGATTTACTTGCATAGTTTCTGTTTTTAGAATACATGATTTAGCATTTCAACTGAAATATGCTATTGTTGGAGGTTTACATATTTACGTATGTGCAGTTGTTGTATAGTGAATGGTACACAGCACATTTATTTAGCCAACTAAATAAACTAAATCTAAAAACTTAAAATATTAGGGCTCTATTGACAGGGAAACATAAATTTTAGATTATTAAATTTAAATGCTTCAAGTTCTCACTTATTTTACTACTGTTTCTTTTGGGCTGACAGCTATCTGGTGTTTAACAGTTTTAATTTGAAGGTGAATGTCAGCATTGCATAATGTGTTGTTTTTGTGGATTTTAGAAACTTTTTTAATTTGATTGTATACATTTAATTTAATTTAATTTGAACAACGTGAATGGATATTTATTTACTAGGTATTTGTTTGATGGGCATTGTTGAAATTAAATCACCCCTCTCTTCTCATTTGATAGATGTGTCAGAGCATGGCCTAAAATCCAAACACTGGTGATTTAAAAGTCAAATAGTTTTAATGTGCTTGACTGCTGTTGTGTTGTTAAAAGTTTTAGGCTACCAAATAATGCCTTTAGGATAAATAAAAGATTTTGTTTAATGTTCAGGCCATTCCATAACCTTTATTTGTGGTTTGATTTTTTTAATTTAGTTTTCATTTAGCTAAAACATCCATATCTTTAGCCATTAGATTCTTGTAAAGCACTCATAGTTCAATTTATGATGAAAAGGATGTCTGTAATATTTACAAACTAAGGCTTGGGTATTATTGCTAAACAATATTTTGTATTCATTTGTCCATAGCTTTTTTAATAGTACATGGTTTGTTTAGACATTTAATGGACGTCTATTGTCTTACTATAATGTGTTTTTCTATTGATATAATACGTGGAGATCAAGCATCAATAAGACTGATATATTACAAAATTTCCTAAAAACTTTTTTGATTTATAGCTATGTGGTTTTAGAAAAGCATTGTTTATACGTGTGTAAAATAGAGATGCTTAGTATAGGTCAGTGATGACCTCAGGGACTCATTATCTGAAAATCTGAAATATTTTGCTGATACTTGTCCAACAAGGTGACATTAATTATGTAACACAGTAACTTTAAATAGGAATAATTTGTACCAGCATCAAGGTTAATTGTGAGGGGAAATACAGTATGTTGCCAGGTGAACAAATCATGATTTAATTCCATGAAATAAACTTTCTTAGCATGTCACATTCAGCTGGATGATATAGGTCGTTGAAGCAGAATTAGTTTTTTCACTTTTATCTCTTTTGTTTTAATATACATTAATCTGAGGTGGCCACTCTAAAATCCAATTTAATTATACATCAATTATCTAAGTAAATTTCAGGTATATATAAAATATATATAAGCATACAACATGGAAAAATGAAAATAAACGAAAGTAATGCAAATTTTTAGTCAAGAAAACCTAAGATGATTTAGAGTTTGAATTATGCTCATTTACAGAGCTGTTTGTTGCTCTCAGCCAAGAGGGCATATGGCCTTTAACTAGAGGGAGGACTAAACCTTTTATTAGTCAACAAACTGGGATTTCATTATGCTGGTGACTTGATGTTTCTCTCAGCTGTTCAGACAGAAACCATTAATCATCTGGCTACTGTGGTTGGAGTGTATTTGTAATGCGTCGTAACATTTGAGCTTGCAACGATTTGACAAAAGAAGTACTCCAGATTTCCTATTTTAGGTGATTTGCCAAGAAGCACAAAAGTTTTTTGTGTTTTTGTTAATTTATCAAAACTGACTAAAGCAGGTGTTAAGCCTTTTTTTTCAGAGAAGAAGCACTGGAAAGTTATAGTTTTGAGTAATTTGTCACAGCGTTTGGTGAGTTAACATTGACAAATTAGATTTGTTCTATGTTTTTAGTAATTTAACATAAAAGTACTAAAATAGGTTTTTAGTAATGTGGTAATCCACTTATATTGTATATTTGCTATTAATTAAACACAAAGAATTACTTTAGGTGAATTTTTTTTTTAATTTTGCATTATTTGACCTTAGAAACATGAGAATAGTTCAGTTTCTCTAGATTTAACTAAAAAGCAAAATCTTTTTTCTTATAATATTTTGTTCTGAATTTGAGAGCTTTGTAATGCATTTTATTTGCCAGTGAGTCAGTGTAAACAAATTTTTTTAGTTGGATGTGGGAATAAACGTTCTCAGAACAGGAGTCTCCCCTCATCTGTGCTGGGGATCAGATGTCTTGTACAGAGTGGCATTCAATGAGTGGACAGCTGTCTATGGGGAGTGAATTTAGATATGGGGAGTTTGTTTTAACTCTGTCTGGTCTCCCTGGACTGTCTGACTCATCAGTGTTATTTTCAGATCAGTTTATTTGTCCAGTATTAAAAAGAATAAAAATGACAAAAATAGACAAAAAAACAAAAATAGACTTTGTGTTTATTCATTCATTCATTCATTCATTCATTCATTCAGTATCTCCCGTTTATCCTCTAATAGGGTCGCGGTGGGGTTCCCCATGCCCCTCCAGGGGAGAACGGACTTTGTGTTTAGTAAAGTTATTATGAAATTCCATGCAACCTGGTCAAATTGAGTCTTATTGATTTCGGAAGAAATGTAACATTTTTACAGGGAATAAACTTCTGACAGTTTTTTTTTGGCATCTATTCCAATATGAGAGAAATATGAAACATAGAAATATGTTAATACATATTTACTGAAAGTGGCATATTTAACCAATTTTCTTAAAGAGGATGTGTTAACTTACTGACATTCCAAAAAATATCTCATACGTGTAAATTATGCAATGGTTTCCAAACATTTGCATTCTGACAGTATGCAGATGTGCAATAGTGTTGACTGTATCCACAGCTGATGTCACATATCCCTCGAGCATAATTATCTTTACATGTGTATGTGCTTAACAAATTCTTATTTATGTTAACTATAGTATTATAACTATTTGAATACTAACTTTGAACTATCAACTTGTTTGTCCGCTTGAGGCGGACTGAATTACATTACTAATAAACCCTAATTTGCTTTGAGGGTACACAAACACATAACAGAACTTATTTCATCATAAGTCAATACCACGTCAGTTTGACTAGAACCTGCCATAGTGTGTTGCTAGGGTTAAACTAATGCTAAAAAGGGGAAGTCCATTTGTCAGACATTTGAACAAAACTTTCCACCCTGGTTAAAAGAAATTGTATTTTAATTTTGTATTACATCTATAGTAAGTTAGTAACATTTTGGTTTAGTGTTTTTTTTTTGGTTTGATACCTTCGAGTAAGTGTAAATCACTCATTTACATATATCTATTTAAAATTTTTGTGTGTGCTAATCTAAGGGAAAATTGTAGTCTCAGAAGAATGTGAAGTTATGAAGCAAAACAATGGCATTAAGCAACAAAATCATTAAAACAAAGAACAGTTAGGGAACAACAGTCAGGAGACTTTGTAGAAAGTACTGTTAGATTTTACATCTAGCTATTTCTGCACAAAAACACAAATAGAGAAAGCAAATATTTGTATGCTTTTGGAACAAACTCCATGGATTATATGACCAAATGTAATTAGATGATATCTTGTCTATTTCAAAATACTGAAATTCTGTAAAGTTCACATACTTTCACCAACTATTGTGTATGGTGGGCATAAATATAAATCAAATAATAATCTTCTTACATTGCTAAATTCATAATAAGCTAAAGTGTTACATGTAATAGTGCTAAGTTATTTAAAAAATAACGTCCTAAATTTGGGTGGATTGCCTTTATGTTAAATGTTTAAAGTCAGTTAAAGGTTAAGGTCATTATATTTTACAAAAATCTGAGAATAATTTCCAAATTCAGAGGTAGAATAAAATCCTTCCAAAACTTACAAAGTTTAATTGTTTTGCAGAACAACACTCAAATGTGGAACCTGTTGTCTATAAGGAACGAGGCAGTCTCAGAACTGACAAAAAAATTCCTACTGTCAACACAGATATCTTCTTGTTTTTTATGTTGGACAAAATCGGAATTTTTATGCATATCTCATGTGGCTTTTGTACTTAAGAACACACTTGTTGAATTTTATTGTTAAACAATGAATGCATCTTAAGCTGAAGCTCATGTATGAAATTGCAAAAGCATATAAACCAGGAAACCTAATTAAAGTAAAAATGTTCAAATTGTTTTTATTTTAAGGTTTCTTTCTTCAAACAGCAAGATAAACACTGTATATGAAACAGAGAACTGTCTGTACTTATTTCCTCAATAAGGCATGTGTGAGTGATGCATGTTGAAATGATATCTTGCCCGTTCTGCTTTTTTCGTTTTGGTTCAAGTTTAAAACTCCACTTCCCTTTGTGACTTTTGTAAAGGAATATATTTCTTCATGTTTAACTAGAAGGTTATGGGCAGATTACGTGTTGACATTTCCTATTGTGCTGGACAATACAGACTTGCACAAGTTAGAAAACTAACACCTGTATGCTTAAAATGGTTTTGATATATTCACCTTTTGATTGTTTTAAATTAGGATGGATAATATAGTTAAACAGATTTTTTGATTTAGAACATTAAAAAGAATTTTAGCTTGATGTGTTGTAACTAAGATTTGCCCTGGGGATCTAATACTTTCCTAAACCACACAGACTGACTTTATATACTGTATTTAATAAACAAGGTCACTACAAACTTTTTTGATAATTCCTTATATGATATGGGTTAGTTCAACTTTAGCCTTTGACCAGATGATTGTAACATTTATTTTTTTTAATGTGACATAAAAACTCACTAAGATTTATGTGATTTAAATGTTTTCTAAAAAGCCATAGGTTACTGTACTGTTAATTTACTAATATAATAGAAAATTATCGAACTTACCAATGGCCACTTTGTTAAATGCACTTTCCTTGTTACTACACTTATTTTCCATTTTTTAAACATTCCAATTAACCTGTCTATAGATGGACTTTGTAGTATTCAAATATTAAAATTACTTTGTTTTCTGATCATCAGGAACCCAACTGGATCGTTACAGGGAAGATATTAGTTGGGTGGTGCATGACTCCTGATATGATGAGATCAGATACAGCTGATGGAGTTTTAACACTGTATTTACTCACTGTGTACATCTAACAATATAAAGCTGGTATTATTATTTTTGTTGATGATTGCCAGCTCTACAGTTAAACTGATGTAGAGGTGGTATGTTAATATTATGAGAATATTCTACTTACCGAACATTTCCAGCCATTACCATATTGTAGGCATTTTCTCCCAAAATGTGTATCTCTGATTCTATCTCTGATTTTACATATACAATGTAGAGCTATAGGATAGATGTGTCTGCTAGAGTGCACAGTCAATGAGTAGTTTCCTGCCGATTTGGTCCGTAATTACTTTAGAATTTTTTAAAACAAGAAATCAAACATAGTGAAATTTTTAAGATTGGCATATGTTTTTAAAGACGTTTGATAATTCATATTTGGCTTCCTCCCACAACAATATACACCACAGTGTTTGCGGCACATTTACCTTGCAAAGAAGTTCTAAGTGTTTTTTTTTTTGCATTTCATAATTGGTCCAACACTTACTGGCCAGAAATTTCTGAGTATAGAATAGTCTTGTCTGTTTACAGTGATCCAGAAGTACACATACAAACCACACTACTGGATATAAACAAAGCGCATAAAACTAGTTTATATATCTAAACTAGCTTATAGTTGTTAATGTTATAATGACAAAAGTGGACAATGGTAAGCTGCAGACGGTATAAATATTGCAGGTCCAGCTTTGTTCTTTTGACTGGACATAATGGTTATGTCTTTGGTCTCTGTGGCTGTTGCTAGGATCCTGAGCTACCACTGAGGAGACCTAGTGGTTTACATTATAGCTGCTCTGCTGTGCAATCAGAGCTATTTTTGTCTTTCTTAATAAAAACCTAATGTATTGTGGATTTGCAGTACTAATAGCCATGTCAAATGAGCTATGCAGACACTTTTTTGTTTCTTGAAGCACAGATATACAAATACATACAAATAAGCACACAGTAAATAGAATTTGTCATCAGCAGACAAGATCATCACCTTTAATGCTGTCTAGGCATAAACTATAATAAATTTTCTAACCATGCTACTATAATATGACTTGAGTTTTATAGTTTTTTTTTTATTGAAAAACAGTATAATGGCAGAACAATCATTAAAACATTGCCACAACTATCTAGAAACGGAATAAGAAAAAGAAATGTGTCATGCACACCTATACAGGCTTTATATTGAAATCTTATCCACATTTATATTTACAGTATGAAGTCGCTCAGTAACCACGTTTAAGCATCTAGCAATATCACAGGATTAGTTTTGTAATGATATGAATTATTTATTACACCCAACACAACTGCAGGTTTGGCCCAAAATTGTGAATTTTGTGTAAATACAGAATACAAAGTCACAGCACAAAGATAACATACAAAATACTAATATTTAGTTAAAATAAAAATAATATAAGTATTAGTTCATGCAACAACTTTTAGTCTGACTGAATCAAATTTTGATTTGCTTTTTTTAGTTTTACATTGTTTTGAGAGCATATTCATATTTTACTTTAAAGTGTGATAAAGTATTGTTGGATTTGCTGTGTCTACAAGCGAAGAAGTTAGTCTCTTTGGGTAAATCCAACTGTTCACGTTTGATTTTATTTTTTGCATTTCTATGTATAATTCTGTTTGTAGTAAGCTAAATGTGTAGGATAAAGGTAAACGACTACACCCACAGACTTCAGTAATTAGTCTGAGCAGCAAGAAGCATATTAATGTAAAAGAAATATCAGATGCATGAGCATAAGATATTGGTCAAAATTGGAAGGACTGATTTTGTTAAACATGGTAAAAATCCAAGAACTTAATGTGTTTGTCCTTACATTTATTGGGACCATTTTAAAAGAAGTTTTCCTAGTCACATATTCTCTGTGTTCTGCTACAATAGCAACAGAAACGTTTTATTATAGCTGTTAATTTGGGCACTAAGTTTAAGTGACAAAAATAAATGCACAGGAAACAAGTCTTACTTTCGTAAACCTACGTGTTTTTTTCACACTCATATACTTGCCTGGATTTTCTGCTTTAATAATTGAGTATCATTTTATAATTAAGGGTTAGGCTTGTTCACCTGTTTTCCTATACTGTGATTATTCAAATAAGTGAAAAACATTAGTCAAATGAAGAGAGGTCAGAGAACATTGAAATCTTGTCCTTTTATCAGGTGAAAGATGAAAAAAAGATCCAGGAAGTGGTGGACCTCACTGAATATGAACGTGCTGAGGAGCTTCGAAAGGCCAAAAGTCGGACCAAAAAAAACCATAGCAAGTTCACACTTGTTTGTGACCATCAGCCTGGACACACAGTAAGTAATGCTAAGTAGGAAAACAAAATAAAACAGAGCCACTTTCAGCTTACTTTTGGTTCACTTTATCAGCACACTATTTGCATTACGTTTATAAATAGGTGACGATGAACCACAGTAGCACTACAAATATATAAAACTACAATTAGTGTCCTCTGCAGGCATATAAATAGCTAACTGTAACTCAAAAAAGCTGCAAATACTTTCAGTTCAATTCATAATTATCTTATAAAATGAATAATTTGAATTGCATTAAATGCATTAAATCACATTTCTTAAGTACTCAGCAGCAAGAATCAGACTGACATTCTACAAACAAGCAGATAATGTACATTCTTAAATAGCATCTCACACATTACATTATATTTGCGTACTTCTTCAGCATGTGTAAGGATTTAAAAGCATTACATTTCATATATTTCCCTCCAATACGAAGGCTGGTAAGTAATCACAAAGGGAAATCAGCTACACATCACCACTTGGCTAAAAACTCCTCTAGAAGAGATCACCTGGCAGTGTATAAAAAACGACCACCAAGCTAGTATAATCCCTTTTGGTTGGATAAAATAATGAAATATAATTCTCCATAGAGGGTGTAAAACAAAGTGTAAAGCTTTTGCTATGATTAGCTATAAAATCATATTAATCTGCATTTCACCTAAAACAGCATGGTGAGTCTCCTGAGCAGTAATAAGCTTGTCATTTGCTTATCATCAACAAATGGATTTAACAGCTAATGACAAAATTAATGAGTAACAATTATATGGGAATTTGTGTGTGTGCAGAGAAAAAATGTTTGTGGTAGAAAATATGTATCTCCCTGTCTCAGGTTCAGCCTCAGTTATTATGGATACATTAATATTTTTTCTCATAACATTTAGGTTCCAAATCTGGTCTTCCTGGCTTTGAGTCCAGAGGAGAAGGAGTCATGGATCAATGCCTTAAACATGGCCATCATTAGAGGCAAGAACAGTATACTTGATGAGGTAAATTGAACTTGGGTGTGCAAACACATGTTCAGTTTTGCTACTATTATTTTCCATATAACAAATGTCATTTAGGTCTTTGCAGCTTTTAAGAATACATACTTCAATGCAGAAAAACACTGTTTTCAACACAGAGTATGAGAAGTATGCATTTTAGGGTGTATTTAAATAAATACTACTATTAAAAATCTATTGACTACATTCTTTCACACATGCAGTTCTTTTAAGTTTCAGAGGCAGCCCTGGTATATTCTATTTTAAAGAAGTTTATCAGGTTTGCTGCTAGAATGTACTAGACAGAAATCATGGTTTTACTTTAAAAAAGTTATTCCCTCTGTCTAATTTTCAAAATATGAATTGATTTGACTAAACTTCATACTTACATTTAAACTTAAACTAAATCAGTCCCTCTTAAAATATCTAACTGCATAATGTATAAACTTGTAATTTAATGTAAATAAAAATAAATGTCTAACTCATTATGGTATTTTAAGTTACATTTTTTACAGCTAAATTTAATAGAAATGACGACAATTGATGGAGTGTCAAAGCAGCCAAACATTAAATATTGAGAATTGTCCTCTTAGTAAGAGAACTTAAGTTAAGAGAATCTAAAGGAGCACACACAGTTTAAGTCCTCCTTGTATCCTGATCGAAGAACATCTTCTGACTGGCATGACAATTCTTCACTAGAGCAAACCTGCATCTTGCACATCTACACTACTCAACAGGAGAGCAAAGGATGGAAAGGACGAGGTCAGCACCCAAATCCAGGTCTGCTGTAATCAGATTGTCCCTGCTTCAGTCTCCAGTTTAGGGGTTAACATTAGACTGCATTGTCATGACTGCTATTAAGTAAGGAAGCACTGTAGGGTTCTAAAGCAACACATTATTTTATTTTCTCATACATTAACTGCAGACATGAAAATGTTTATCTTTTGTACAAAAAATGTTTAATAATAAAATGTAGTAGATTTATGTAGAATTTATTGCAAGGCATTACGTAATCTTTATGTATGTAACTAGTATTAATTAAAAATGTATGCTATAATTTCTTTAGGTTACAGTTGAAGAACAGAGCTGTTTAGCTCATCCTACACGAGACCGAGCCAAAATCCCCCACACACGAAGACTACCCACCCGCGGGCACCTTATGGCTGTGGTAAGCTGTTTTTTAAAACAACACAAAATATATCGAATAGCAAATATAAGAGCTCAAGGAGTAGCTTATTAAAATGTGTTTTTGAATTATCATATTTAATTTTCACTTTGTTATTGAGGTAATTCAGAGTGATCAATGACTTGTCCACAGTCCCTGACATGTCAGATATTTAATGCATAAAATAAATCATAAATATAATGAGAAAAATAAAGATATAGTAAAAGCATTGAACATAAAGCATTTTACTAAGACTTTACTAATATTTACTAACACTTTTACATATATTGATTTGTTAAAATGTTTGCTTGTTTTCTGAAAGCAGCAAAATGCAGTTATTACGTGTCCATATAATCAAATGCTAATTAGCTGCTACTTCTGTTACTAAAATTGGCAGAAGGATCATTTGTGGATTTTTAATTAAAGCAGGTGAAATCAGATGAAACTACTGAATCTCCTGATTAGTCATGGTAAAGGGATTGAATTAGATAAAACCATAATGATTTATTTGTTTTTGTCACGATGCCTTTGTGTGGCAGTGAGGTAACCAAGAAGGCAGCGTATATTAAAGAAGGAAGTTTATTTGGAAACAGTGCAAAAGCTTGGCGAAGACCAACCAAAACTGGAAAGCAGCAACAACAAAATGTGACACAACCCCTCAAACACAGTGAAACAAAGAAACTAAAAAAAAAAATAAATAAAAAAAAATAAAAAAAAATAAGAGTGGATATTTAATAAAATTAAGGACAATGGAATTACTGGTGACAATTAAACTAAGTAAAATGAGTTAAAACATCCTCTACAGGAAACAAACTTTTGAACACTTTAATGCATGGGTGTCAATCTTTGGTCTGTGGGCCCACGAGGCAATATCAAATTACTATTCACATTTATAACAGCACATTTACCACTAATACTACACATCCCATAATACGCCCCTGTTATTTTGGAACTGATGGCATCATTAGGTGACTCACATTTGGTGGATGGGAGTTCGACGCCTTTTATTATGCGCCAAACCCAGTAGTGATCTGTGCCTTGGCAGAAAACCCCCACTCACCCCATGTCTCTCTTTTAGACCACGTTGCAACCTCATACTACAACTGTCACCGTGTTACTCTTTCCCAAAAATGGCGAAAAAGAAAGGCAGAAAACAGAACTTTTTTGGACAGGTGGGAGGCAGAATATCTGTTTACATATGTAAAAGACAGACTGACATAATAGATAATACCTGTAAAACAGAACACATTCACTATAGCAAACTGAACATTGTAATTAGCATTGATAATGTTAAAATGTAAATAATAAAACACTTAATCCTCACAGAATAATACACTGCAAAAAATGTAACAAATCTTTTTGTCTTGAGTAGATTTCTTTAAAACAAAATAAGGTAGTTTTTAGAAACTTTTTCTTATTTTGAGAAATTTTAACAAGATGCTTTTACTTCATTTATGTACATTTTTCCTAATTTGTGTAGATTTTTCTTATTTTTTTTACATACAGTACTCACAAAAAGTTAGAGATATTTGACTTTCAGGTTAAATTCATGGAAAATATAAAAAGTGCACGCTACAGTGATATCATTAAAGTAGGACATTTAAGTTGAAGGATGCATCTCAACTCAAACAATTTATTGAAACAAAACTTAACAACACTGGTGGCTCCACCACAAAAAATCTGTGCATCTCACTCTTCTTGAAGGGCAGCCCTCAGGTCATTGCGGTTCTGGGGTGCAAAGTTTCGAGCCTCTAAATGGCGACTTAGCTGATCCCACAGGTTTTCAATGGGATTTAGGTCTGGAGAAAGGGCAGGCCATTCCATTTGACATACACCAGTCTCCCTACAGCCGTTCACTGTTGATGTAACCTTGATGACTGGATTAATGATGTTATTCAGGTAGTATGGGCTTGTCACTGTACCATTGGCTTGTCAACCATACCATACCATACCATACCATGGGCTTGTCAACAGTACACAACAGACACACCTGCCCACACTGTAACACCGCCACCACCAAATGCTCATCTGGTGACAACAGAGATGATACATAGCATCATCAGAGAACAGTACTGAGGCCCACTGGTCCCTCGTCCAGCGTAAATGCAAGAAGATGAGGCCTGTGCCAGGTGGTGTGGTCAGGTACCATTGCAGGTCGTCTAGCACGCAGACCACGCTGATGTAAACGGTTTTGAATGGTCTGACATGACACTTGGCTGTCTCTTATCTTCCTTAAATGTGCCTGGAACTGAGGGGCATTTATCATCCGGTTTATCAGGGCATTGTTCACAAAGTAGCGGTGATCTGCATCGGATGTGGCCAAAGGATGTCCACTTCTACACCTTTCTGTGACTCTTCCAATCTCTCTGTATCTCTGTTGCAACCTGCTGATGACACTCTGTTACACTCTAAGCTCAGTGGCAACTTCCGTCTAAGAACATCTGACGCATCACAATGGCAATGTACTGTTGATCCATTATTAGGTGTTGTCTTGGTCTCATGATGTCAAAATGTGAATAGCATGATGAAGGTGACCGCTCTAATTGAACCAGGATATTTATTGGGCGATTCGAGGATCAATTAAGCAATTAAGCTCCTCGTTAGAACAGCAACTTGTACAAAACATACTAAAACATTTAACAGTTGGACATGTGCATTCAAAAGCTTAGAGAAGGTCACATCAAGTTCACCTGTAGAGGTTTAAATGCATTTTAGGATCGATCTGAAATTTCACATGAAAACCAAAAATACCTAACTTTTGGTGAGAAGTATATATTTTTATAGAGAGCAAAGTATTCTAACTTATATAAAGTTTAAGTTTATTTTCTAAAATTAAGTTTATTTATTGTGGAATAATATTTCTGTCAGTTTTTATTCCTATTCGTGTTCAGAAGTTACCACTTAGTTACCACTGCTAAGTAGTGTAATGTTCTTCCCAGCACCGTCTGTAAGGCATTTTTAAAAATGAATAATAACAACCAGATTGGATATTGATCAGGTTTGATTATACTACAGTGTAACCTTTTTTTCCTTAACTAGTGACTTGTTCTCTTATTTAGAATAAGCTTTGGATAAAAGTGCTAAAGGACTAAATGTAATATAAATGTATATGGATTAAATGTTAAATATACACTTTGCAATAAGAAAAATTTAAATTTTAAATGTTTCCTATAATGAGACCTAATAATTTTATGGGACACGAGATTTGATTTGTTATGCACACAGAAATATGTAAATAAAGAAAAGAAAACCCTCATTCAAAATAACGCATATGTAGTGCAAGCATAGCAAATGCACTGTATGCTCTATATAAAAGAAATGTACAGGTGCAAGTTTCCCTCAACAACAGTACTGGTTACTCATGTGCTAACATATTGAAATAAAAAACGCATAAGACTGCACCTTTTCTTACAAAGCTTTCTTAGGCATTTTTTAAGTGCAACATGCTCTTAAGTAAAGCTTACTATCTATTAATGTTATTAGTTTACCATGGGTTTAAAATCTGTATTACGTTCATTTGCATATAACTACACATTCAGATCAGTAATTATCCACTTCTTTCCACTTCCTTGTCTAATTCACTGAAAAACTAAAATATTCCCAAATAGAAAATCTAATGCTACATGATGCAGAAATATTATGCTGTCATATTTACAAGTCTGTATCACTGAAAGTATGTAAGATTATGCTTGATTATACGGTCACCCTTGGGTTATGTGTGGCCATGTAGCTAAGTGACAGCTCTTTTATGCCAGTTTTAAAATTTTGTACACATAATGTTTAGCATTATTATGTTTGTTGATGTTTGACTGATCAGCAAAGTGCGGCAAATCAGATCACAATGTGAAATAAACCAAATGTCCCATATGGAGCAATATAATACAAATGTGTATGATTATAGCACATATATAGAGTTGATTCTTATTCACACGATCTGTACATAAGTGTATTGTTTTAAGGTAGTGTTGCAATAAAACTAAAACTTTTTGTTAGCTATTCATTATAGAATAAATGTTTAACATTTTGTCATTGACATAACATAGACAAGATATTTTTGTTTAAAAATAAACTGATAAATGGAACTAATATACCACTAAATAATAAAAAAATTTAAAAGTTTAACAAGAACTACTTTAACTTACAGGTTGTTTTTTTCATATCTTTAATCAAAACCCTTCTTTTTTGTTTTTAGGCCTCTACGTCCACTTCAGATGGCATGCTCACTCTTGACCTTATCCAGGAAGAAGATGCACCCACTTTAAAGGCACATAAAACTTGTGAAAACTTGCAGACTAAAGTGGACCGCAGCAAACTTCATGCCGATGTTGAGAATGTAGTCAAATCTCAGAGCTTGCCACGAAAAAGTGAGAATTCCTGGAACTTCAGTGAAAGCCAAACGCCAACACCCAAGACTGGAAAAAAGCTCAGAGCCCAAGAAAAGAGCCGCTGTGCCTCCATGGATGAGATTCTCTCTCACACAGAAGCCAAGAGGTCAATCCCACATTGCTCAGCATCTGCCCCCACAAACTCCATTAGCCAGCTACAGGAGCTAATCTCACTCAAGCTGGAAAGAACACAGGAGCTATTAAGTGAAGCACGAAGTCATGGCAAGAGTAATAAAGCAGAATACACCCCTAAAAAAGAGGTGGAGCGACTCCTGGAAGAGGCAACCAGTACCTGGGGACAGGCCAGAGATGTGCTGGAGGAGGTCAAAGAGCTCAAAGTGCTGTGCAGGCGGCTTGAGGAGGCAGCATCTTCCAATGACAAGCTAAAAAGCCCACAGCAAAATCAATACAGAAAAAGCATGATGTGAAGAAAAACACAATGTTATGTGATATAGTTACAATAATAAAGCCACATATAATAAATGGTTCACTTGAACAACCTAAAACCACTCAATAATGGATCTGATAGCCACAAGCTTGAACTAACCAAAATGAACGAACAGAATTTTTTATCTCCTGCTGTAATGTTCATTTTCGATTGTAAAGCTTTTGGTAAACATTCCCAGGAAGATCTGATATCATCACCAATGTATCAAATAGCAGATGTCAATGAGAAGACCTCAGTTATTAGCACAGTTGCTGGTGTGACACTGGATTATATGCAAATTTCCCTGGTTTCCAGTAAATTCTCAGGATTGACTTTTATTTCTGCTGTGATGTTTAACGACACAACAGTAGATCGGCTCCTGTCCCTTTACATCCAGTAGCATGTACAAGGCCTGTATCATCCAATTTTATTCAAGGATTTGCCATATGTAACAAATATGACAATGATCCTACATATATGTAACAAATCCCACTTTCTATAGTAAATCCTGGCTTTTTGCATTATGGATTCCTATCCATTGCTTTTTAGGCTGATCTTTGCTGTACTGATATATTTCAGGGTTAGTTGGAATTTTAACTTTAACAAATGTCACGGTTTCTTGCCATGAGTGAAGAAGTAACAAAGGGCTAACAGTGTGGCTCCTAAACAACAGTCATTACAAGCCTGGCATAATGTGAATGTTTTTTTTTTCTATTTTATAATACACTGGATCGGCACTGCTCTGCTGCAAGTTTCCAAACCTCTTTATAATGAGGTTGACTGTTTTTGCTGCTTCTCATCTGTTTTCCTGAAAAAATTTTCAGCACATGATGATGGCATATATTTCTATGTAAACATTATACTTTTGATGTATCCAAAAGCTTTAGCTTACAGCTGAGCTGAAGATGAAGGCTGGACTGCTTGAACTATTCTGATGGTACCTTGTTGACTTATGAACTAATTCCTCTGCGAGTTTCTTCAAACATGGAAGGACTTAAACTCCAAATAAGCCATGATCAGTTGTGTTATGATGACTACAGATTAAATCTGGTGCCACTGTTGCTGCACATTTTGATAGGAGCAAAGAAGGATTTGCCATTACAGATTGGACTTTGGTGTGCGATTTGATGAGCTTAGAGGAAATAAAACATCATATATTTGCACTATTTTCTGATGTAAAATGGGTGACACTGGCAAACTCTTGTGAATCTAGTGGAACTGTGCAGACAATCTAACAGTAGCTAGCATATTGTCAGTGCCCATGTGGCTTTCCCAAAAATATAGGTACCTAGGATGATAAAAAGGACTTAAGCTGCCTTATTGTACTTTCGAAGGGCACATGCAAATATTTGCATGTTAGTTTCAAAGATCATCATTTTATACTTTCATTCCATTCTTAAAAATAAATGTTCAAGTTGCCTAATAAAAAAATAGTTGACCTGAGCAATGGCACTGAGGCCTTTACATCAGATGTAATTTTGTATGCATTTGGCTTTACTTATAAAAAAAAAACAAAAAAAAAACAAACAAAAAAAATCTATGCAACATTACATTTGAGCCTTGAACTGGGAAAGCATCAGGACTCATTAATGATCTATTTTATGGTACTGTAACAAACCAAAGGTTATGTGTTTCCAGTATCAAAAAGTCTATATTAAATGTAGTAGCTAATTGTTTCTGCACAATTCTGTAGGTAAATGAAATATGTTCTGTCATTAATCTGATAACAAGCAGTGTTATTTTTGTACATATTATTGTGAAGTTCCATTTGTAGCATACTAAAATGTTCATTTCTTTCTGATTGATTTTTATTATGTGTATTATTGATGGACAAACACCTTAATCTATATGACCGAGTCTGGGCTATCAACGTGTCTTAAATATTTCAAAGCACAAAATATTTATACTAATGTCCATATTAGTCTTAAATTAAACTACAGGAACATTGCTAGTCCCATGCATTTAACATAACTGCTCTTTAAGATGCCAATACATTTAGCTCTTTTCTGAATTCATATAAAATTTGAAATCTTGAATGATTGGAGTGATTTGGTTTACTTGGTTGCTTTGGTTCAAATATTTATTAGATCCAAAATGAAATATTTCAGTAAGTAAACAAAATGGACCACAATAACGTGTGTGTGTGTGTGTGTATATATATATATATATATATATATATATATATATATATATATATATATATATATATATATAGGTTAGAAACATTTTTTAATGATACCAGCAGAATAATGTGTTCATTATTATTGCTAATATGTCTACTAATATTATATATATATATATATATATATATATATATATATATATATATATATATATATATATATATAAATAATTATAATCGTAATTAAATCTTTAATAGAGCATTTTACTTTAGCTGTGACCCCATGTTTGTAGTTCTTAGAGTGGCTTCAATAAACTGCCTATAGAGCAGTGAGTTCTGGTACAGAATTTTTATTGCATCTGTGTTCTGTATGATTTCTCATTCTGTGGTAAACATTACATCACCAATGCAATGCTGAGCAGTTATTAGCTGTTGGAAATACCTCAAAACTGCATCTGTGTACCTCAGACACCTTATTTTCTTTTGTCTACTTACAACTGTTCAAAATAATGTTTTCTCTCCCCTCTCAAAAGCTACGTGTCATTTCAATGTACAGAAATAACAGCTGCAAAAAGTTGTGAATACAGAAATGAAGGAGTTGTACTTAAGGTTTTTTACTATAAATTTGAAAATCTTGGATACATACACTTGAGACGGATCACTTGTGCAATTAAAACATACATACTCCAAACTCCATAATGATTAAGACAGTATTTTTCATTACAATATCAAAACTATTTTAGAGCTTTGTCAAATACTTGTAGTTGACCAGTGTAACAAAAATGTAAGATGATTAGATAATTAAGTAATAAGTAATTTCAGACCTAAACTATGTTTCTTCCAAGATGATATCTTGTAATCAAATATATATATATATATGTATATGTAAAATATATACCACAAACAGATGGACCACAGTCTGTAACTGAAGAATTACATAGTCGTTATGGTAAGTTAAACTAATAAAATGGTCAGGTGGCATTGGTGTTCTTGTGGAAGCCAAAGCTAGTGAATTACCAGATGGTATTAAGGGATCCCAAATGAGAACACTTATCCAAAAAATTGGAAAAGGAACTCCTCTCATAGATCAGGGCTGCTGTATGAGCATGTTGCATTAGTACAAGAAAAACAGTTCCGCAGTCACTGGAGGCAATCGGCAGTAGTGCCATCAAACATACCATGGTGGTCTGATGACCAAGCTGTCCAAGTGAGGCTGGCCAGGTTAGTTAAGCTCATAGGAAATTGATGCATGGGTAAAAGGGAAATTAAGGACAGGGTTGTTCAGATAAAGATTCTAGAGAATAGAGAACAAAAAAGTAAAAAATTGTGAGGACTGTAAGCAAGGAAGTGTAGTTAGCAGGAATTAGTGGTAATAAGATACTAATGTACTGTCAGTGTAATAATGGTTTGTACATTCATTCATTCATTATCTTGCGCTTTATCTATTAGGGTCGCGGTGGGGTTCCCCATGCCCATCCAGGGGAGAACGTCTCGGGCGCTGGGCAGATACACCCAGGACAGGGCGCCAATCCATCGCTGGGCACACACTCACTCACACAGACCCACTCTACATGGGGCAATTTGGAGAACTCAATTGACTTGATCCATGTTTTTGGACTGTGGAAGGAAACCGGAGAACCCAGAGGAAACCCACGCGGACACGGGGAGAACATGGAAACTCCACCCAGATGGGGATTCGAACCGCGAATCCCTAGCGCTGAGAGGCGAACGTGCTAACCACTAAGCCACCGTGCCGCCCACAATGGTTTGTACACTCTCACAAAACTGTAGAATGTATTACCAGCTACCAATACACTGCAAATATCTGTCATATAACAAAGAAATGAACAGAAGTCACATTCTTTAAAAAAATTCTCAGCAGTAGATTAAAATCTTAAACTCATTATTTGTTCTGATATAAATTAAAGAAATAAAGACATGCTTAATGTAGAAAAGAAAGTGGGGAAAAATGTGTTATATGATTATATTTTTGGTAAGTTTAAGAGAATAATCTCATTTTGACTCTACCTTTTTCCACATGTTGCAATTTATAATCATTCATGATTATTTCGAATATATATCTTTCAGAGCTGCAAATTAGCTTCTGCATGCATGTATATCAGTCCTAGTGCTCACACTGCAATCTTATTACTATTATTACTGCCAAAGTTCCTCTACAACCTTATGCCATGCAATCATTTTCCTCCCACAGTTACTGGTGAGGATGATATTCATACTGTACAGTTGTATTATTATTATTATTATTTTATTTATTTATTATTTTTTATACAGTTTATTACAGTACCCAATTAAATTATTAAATAGAATGTAAAAAATAACTGCAAGGCATCTTGAGATATAACTCAGTCTATTAAGTAACCTTAATGCTTAAGTGGTGCATGACATACAGCAAATAAAAAGAGTAGTAGCAAAAATAGATAAATACCTTTTTTAAGAATTGTTTTTTTTAAATATAAAGTTTATCCTGATCAATGTATTAAAAGCATTTACTGTTCGGGTTAATAGAAATTTGAAATCTATCTTTCTTTTCCAAACTATTTAATTCTAACATTTTTATCACTGTCTGAAAAGTACACTATCCACTTACATATCCAGCCACCAGGGGTCAGAATGTTCACACACACACACACACACACACACATACACACACACACACACACACACACACAGTGAAACAAAATTTCAGTACATTCAGGATAAACATTTAATTTATGAATAGAGAAGGATCTTTGTAATTTGCCAACTAAATGGAACCACTTTAAATAACTTCTTTGTAATATTGTTACACTCATTTTTAAACAAGGACAGCAAATTTTACTTCCCCTTGCTAAAACACAATATCACATGTCACATAATGACTGATTCTTGAAAGCCCTGCATTTAATATTGAAGTTCTGACAGGCCCACACATTTCCTCTTTTAAAAACCAAAGCCTTGTGATAACAGATATACAAAAGAAAAATGTTGCATTTTAGTGATGATCCAAAATGAATGTGCAATTGAAGTTGTTATAAACTAAAGCATTTTAAATGCAGTGTCTGATTTCTTTATTCATTCTTACTTTATTTGTTTAGTTACTAGATACATTTAGAAGGATCTTTTTAAACAATATATGACAAAAAAGACATTGTAATGGACAAAATCTGTGATTTCCAACATTTTGGCTTGTGCAATCTTACAATTAGTTATCATATACGATTATATCTGATTTGTGTATCAGAATGTTAAACAATCTATTTTGCCTAAAGGGCTTTACACACAGAGGAATATGTCCTCCACACTTAACTCACCTGTGCAGTAAAACACACACATATACACACACTGAGTGAAGTGAGCCCAGAGCAGTGGGCAGCCTCGTATATAGCACCCGGGCAGCAACTGGGGTTAGGTGCCTTGCCCAAGGGCACTTCAGCCATGGTTATTGGTGGGACTGGGAATCAAACCGGGGACATTCAGGTCACAAGACTTTTTCCTTAACCACAAGCCACGAGACTGCCCCATAATAGTGACATGCTGTTTACACTTATTTTTACTTAAGTTGGTTGCAGCAGCATTTTATTAATGTATCAATAGTTTTATCCAACTAAAAGATTGAATGCTATGTTCACAACTGACAAAACTATAATAGTATAATTATACCTTCTATTCCATTACAAGTGCCATACTAACATATAACTGTTTGATAATGAACCTATTGAACAATGCTACACATTATTTATACATCAAATTGATTTAATTAGTTAGTTTCTAAAACTGAACTAATTTCCCAACAAAAAGTATTATCTGCTTTAGATTTTTAAATTATTGTAAAATCTGTAATCTCATGTTTTGTTATGAATTAACTTACTATATATTATTAACACTTAGAAGAGTTAATTTAATTTAGAGATATACTGTAGAGCTAAGTTTATCTCCAATTAAAAAAGAAGCAAAGAACAGAAAACATCTGCAATAACAAACAGGTTCAACTAGCAGTGAGCTCAGATAATAACTGTTAAAGTCTTCCCTTATTGGCACTCTGATGATACATGATTTAAACACTGGATTTTGCAGGCGGTCTCAGCCCAACCCATATGTCCCAGAACACCTCCCACAATAATAGCAAAGCATGTAAAGGAAAACATGCATGTCATTGCTCATGTCTTTAATCTCACAAGTATCACACACTTCTCCAGTATGCACAAACAGCTTCTTTCTCTTTACATCACCTGGACTTTGTTGCTGTGGTCCTGCTGGGGTAAGTACCCAACTTCCTTTTGATGTTTTTTTTTTTTTTTTTTTTTACATGTGTTTCTGACTTTTAGAATGCATTAAATGATATGCTGATAAAAAGGGAAGTTTTAACAGTTTTTATAAGCACATTTACTGCTGGACTGAAGGGCGCATACACTACTTGTTCATGTTTCAAGATTGTTCATGTTTACTTCATTTACAAGAATTAAAAACAACAGTGATATCATCAAAGTAATTTATTTATAACTATAGTACAAAACATTTATAAAACCCACTATCAAAATCCCTGTCTGGGATTGTGTGTGGGGTACAGTGTGAGAAACAAAAAAAAAATTCCAATACATAACTTGTACTGTAGAAGGAACTGTACGTGTGTGTGTTTGATAAGACCTATGAAATTTAGCAAAATAACAGTTAATATAGTTTTGTGGGGCCAGAAGAGTTTTGTCTGTGTGTGTGTGTGTGTGTGGAGGGGGTTGGGAGTGAAAGTAAGAGTGCAGAATCACGTGAGGTATGGCACTCATTAACTTAATTTAAATGAATATAATTTATAGCTAAGTCCATATATAGGTATAGATGAATAGCATGACAAACCAAGTCCACTTTGTAGATGTAAAATCAGAGACGCTAGCACATATGTTGCTGTACACATTGTGTTAGTTCTTTGAACCTTTATCAGTGTTAACAGGATGCTGCCAAACAAAACTGAATACCGAACCCTTTTGGTTTCTTAGTGACTGTACATATGGTTACACACCTTGTTCTTGGCATGATTTCTGTTTTTGGATGTTATACTTCACTGTCTGACAGTGTATTGGTGGAGCCCAGATTTTTTAGCTAAATTTTTAAAACAATTCCCAGCCTGATGAGTATCAGCAACTCTTTTTCTATGGTCTGTACATATTTTATAAGCCACAACACACATTGTATATTCATAAAATACACAATAAACATTAAATTATTTACACCTTCAGTTACAGACATGTCTTGTGAAGACTGTAAAAGAATTGTTCGTATTTGCACATAATATTAATTATCCTCATTCAATTCCAATACAATAAAATTAATGTGTATAGTGTGGTGCCAAACCAAGATCACAAAAACACATAGGTAAATGAGTGAAGCTCTGTCAGCTTGAGAGTCTGACAAGATGAGTATTGTGTGTAAAGTATATTGTTAAAAATCTGTTAAATTTGCTTATATTGTTAGTTATATAATAACTTATATATTATATACTATATATAAAAACTAAGGAGACACGTGGACACATAAATCAAGAACTAATTGTTAAATCATTGTTTTTTTTTTTAATCAAATTAAAAATGTTTATTCATTTTAACTATCATTTAATATGAATTATATTATTAATTCTTGATTGTATTTAAGAAATCTTGTCTAAAATCAGTCATATATTTTAAGCTTTCACAGTGCTCGAATTTAACATTTAAAAAAACCTTTTGTTTTACCTCTCAATTTTCCTAGTACAACAAAATATGGTAGGTTATGCCAATATTATGTCACAAATCTACAAGTACAGACATATATACACATAACGAGTGCACACTGCCCTCATAAAACAACTTTCAGTTAAACAACATTAATGGCAAAGTGCAGCTGTAATTCAAACCCTTAACTGACGTGACTAAAAATTTCAAATGCATAATAAGCATGTGTCTGGATTTGTTGTGTTATAAAACAGTATATTGTAATGTAAAGTAACATTTCACACTGGATTGAAAGCACTTTTAGTCGATCAAGGTGAAAATAGTTGAATGTAGTGAATCTTGTCTAAACCTGTTCTGTCTAAGGGCAAAACAGTTAGTTGTCAAGTGAAGTTCCAAGCAACTGAACACTTTATATGAGAAATAGACACAAGCCCTCATAATGTTTCAGTTGGTTGGAGATTAATAAATATTTTGAAACAGCCCGTATGCTTTCATAAACCCTAACATACTTTTCACGTGTAGTCTAGGAAATGACTAAAAACAAATGCAAGGTTCATCTTTTTATATATTATTATGTACTATGTGTGTGTTTTTCCTTTGCTCACAGGTGAGATAAGAGAAGATGATGATGACTATTCTATGTTACCAACACCAGATTATACAGAATTTACCACGGACATCTGGGAATCTGATGGTATATAATTCTTGCATAAAACATAATTTGTATAGCCTTATCAAGGTTCACTAAAGTGATCTAAATTTTATTACAGGTACATTTCAGACAATAAATTATGACATGTACGAAGTACTCCCGGACATTAATGCAAGAGAGACACGTGGTGAAATGAACAAGGTAATCATATGTGAAATTCATGTTTTTGATCTGCATTTTTATCTTTTTGGTTTGACAGTTTCACAATTGTATGCACCCCCCCACACACACATGCACAGACTAATTGGAAGCCTTCTAAGTAATGCTTAATGTTTAATTACAGTAAATTAAAAAATGACTACAACACACTGGAGAAATTAGGGATTACACCTTTGTGATGAACTATAACTGAGAATGCAAGCCACACTCTCAGTGTCCTGACTAATATCTCTTGTAGGTGTATAGTTGTCCTAATAATGTTTTATTAAAATTTATGTTTCCTATAAAGACTGTATTAACTTACTAATATAGAAGGCCAACAAAACTTATTACATATTAGGAAAATGTGAAAATGATGGTGTTTAAACAAGTAACAATACTGTACGTGTGTGTGTGTGTGCACGATTAAGGAACTGAATGTGAATTCTTTCAACTAAAATGCAACATAGTGAAAATGACTATTTAGGCATTCACATGACACATAGCTCTGGCCAAAGTGTAAGAAGAATTGAGAATACAATTATTGACACCTTATCTTTTTAAAATGCACATTTACCCTAGGAAAATCAGATCGTTTGTAAAATTATTCAATTATGTCAACACAATACTGCCATTTTGAACTTCTCTATAATAGAAATGGGACAAACAAAAACACATAAAATTTTTATAATCCTTTTAATTTGAACAGAAATTTTACATAAATAGAAAAGTTAATGTTTACATTTCTTTCTTTCTTTTAGACCTCAGCAACTGTATGCAGATACTATGCAGTAGCACTGGCACTGTTGGTGCAAATATTCTGTCAAGAAAAATAATTGGGTTTGCATGTATTCCAGATATCACGGCTGAAACTGACATTTTGTTTCCTTTGTAATTATCTGTAATATGTAGTCTTCCTAAAAACAAAAAAAATAATTGTTAAATATGTTATAAGTTAATGTAACTACACTTACTGTACAAAAAATAAGATTATAGGCTGTTACTTTTTTTTCTTTACATTTCTAACATTATTGGGCACAAATATTTAGTCCTTATTTTGGACTTTATAGCTACAGAGTATAAATATGATTCTTAAAATAAATGGAAACAATACACCTCTATTTATTTAATTTTTTTAAGAATCTGGTCCAATTACTCTAAGCTAATGTAATACAATATACTTTTTGCAGTTGCTGGAGCCTATCCCAGCCCTAAGTGGGTGAAAAGAAAAGGTAACACCTTGAACAGATCTGCAGTTAATTAAAAAGCGGAAACATACTTCCTTTACACCAGGGGTGCTCACACTTTTCAGGCACGAGATCTACTTTTCCATTAGACAGGTCATCGAGATCTACCAGGGTTAATGATTTTATTTAGGCTTTTATATTGAAACCTGTTTACACACATCATGTTAGTATTGGGGGGCACGGTGGTTTAGTGGTTAGCACGTTCACCTCTCAGTGTTAGGGATTCCCGTT
Organism: Corydoras maculifer; assembly: GCA_019802435.1. Lineage (NCBI taxonomy): Eukaryota > Metazoa > Chordata > Actinopteri > Siluriformes > Callichthyidae > Corydoras > Corydoras maculifer. The sequence continues at coordinate 2,146,801 of JAFMOD010000391.1, forward strand.
TCGAATCCCAATCTGGGTGGAGTTTCCCTGTTCTCCCCGTGTGTTTCCTCCGGGTTCTCCGGTTCTCTCCCACAGTCCAAAAAACATGGATCAAGGTAAATTGAATTCTCCAAATTGCCCCATATAGTGTGAGTGTGTGCACATTGATAGATTGCCCCCCTGTCCTGGGTGTATCTGCCCAGCGCCTGAGATGATCTCCCCTGGATGGGCATGGAGAACCACCCCCCGAATAGAGAATAAAGCGGAAGATAATGGATGGATAGATGGATGTTAGTATTGTTGAAACTGCATAGAAAAGACGGCCAGATATAGCATGGGGAAAACTTGGTTTTAGTACACCCAAACGACCGAACACAATGGAAGTGCAATGGCTACTTGGCAAATCAAGCAAAGACATTTGGAGTTTGACATTGCAAAAAAATATTCATCCTTCCACTCTAAATGAAAGTGGTATTTTAGTTCTTTTGGAGCGAAGTCCTTCACTCGTCTTGTCAGTCGAAATAAAGAGCAAAAACTAATGTAAAAAGAAACTATCTAATGATTTGTGATCGAGTGTTTCGGATTTAAGCACGGAGGAGTGGCCACATGCCGGTTTTTGGAACAGTGAGAGAGACAGGGACGGGGACGGGGACGGGGGGGGGGGGGCAGACTGTTCGCTTGCAGAGATCGCGATTTAGAATGAATCACATTGTGTGTTAAAATGCGTGCGCGTGTGTGTAAGAGTGCTTCCGATACTGTGCTGTAAAGTGCTGATACGTGATTTTTATTTCAAACCTTCTTCGCGATCGACCTGATACCCCTTCGACGTATTGAGCACCCCTGCTTTATACATTTACATATTGGGACAATTTAGTTTTTCCACTTTGCCAAACTTGCATTAAAAAAAAAAATAATTCAGGGAGAACATGAAACCATCCATCCATCCATTTTCTTCCCCTTAATCCTTTGCTAGCACTGGGCAGATACACCCAGGACAGGGTGCCAATCTATCGTGAACATAGAAACAGAAAAGTACTGTTCAAGAAGTATGTTCAAATACGCCCGGTGTATTACACCTTGTGTAAAGACTCAAGCAAGATCAGCTCTATGTCAAACAAAGACCACCCACAAGATTTATAAAAACTGCCAACTGCGACTAAATAGGCTTGCAAAACTTGTATGTACACTTTACAAAGGAATTATGGAAAGGTGCATAATACCTGTTGAACTGTTTGAAGCCATCAAGGCTGCATGTTATTACTGAAAGTTAGAGACATATAACCCAAAGAGACAATGAAGGCAGATGATCATAGAAGATATCTAGCCTGTGGAGCCTTAATAACTGATATACCAATGGTGATGCCATTAATTTGGAAACATAAAGGGTCCCGATTATTCAAATCTGTTTAGGGCTTGCAAATGACAAAGTATTGGCCACAGCAAATGATCCCGCTTGTCAAGTGCACGAGATTCCATAGCGCAAAGAGTCTGAACCATGGCAAAAGAGGTTGGTCATATAAAAGTCATCGAGTCAGCATCAAATGAGCAATGGATATAATAGGACCATGTACTTAAATGATCCTAACGTAATGAAAAAAAAAACTCAGGGCTAGACCAAGGCATGTGGTATAGCTGAATTTTTGCCATTACTAATCTATTTTAAAATCTAGTACAATCATCAATAATCCATTGTGTAAACTCTATAAAGGAACCTCATGCACCCTAAATCATATCTTAACTGGATTTCTCAAAGCACTAGCTAAAAGTTGCAATTGATAAGACACGGTTTTGACAGTCATTGCCAAATGGGTGGCAGCAGAGATTATGGTGCCCTAGAAAAACAGGCAAGAGGTCTTATACCTCTTGATACATGAAGAAAGACAAAAACAAAGATTTGATGAATCAGGATTTTACCAATGGTGTGCATCTCTCTGTTTCGAATACAGTTTGTTTCTAAACAAAGGCTGAGATTATCTCACTGTTTACACCATGATAGGGGCTATGGATAATCCACCTGTACCACAGGCCGACAAGTGAAGGCAATCACATCATTGCATATTAATTATTTCTGTTTCAGAAAATTTTTGTTTTAACTTGAAGCAAATCATCCCTCATTTTTTTAAAACTTGGTTATATAAAAAATCTACACAATATGAATTTTCTTCATATGACTCAATTATAAAAACTTGAAACTATGAAACGGAACCAACAGAAAATGGCAAAAGGAAAATATAATAAGTAACAAATGTCATAAAAAAAAAAGAAAATCAAATTAATAAATAATTATGTGTGTATTTGTAATGTGTAATGTAATTGTGTGTGTGTGTGTATGGTCAAAATAGTTTTTTACGTAAAAATATAAACATTTATTGGTTTATTTTTGCATTTTTACTTTAATGTATTATTTTGTGAAATTCTACTTGTATTTATTTATTTTATTTGCCACATTAATTCTTTAATTTACTGTCAATTTTTATGTACTTATTCTTAAGTGTAAATGGTAAATGGGTGGCTGTATTGGTCAGCTGTTGACCAAATGAGGCTAATGGACCCTGAAGACATTACTTGCCACAACCTCAAACACACTGACATTTATAGCATGTAGTGGGGTACACTTTAACAAGCGCACATCCACTGATGAGATTTAAAATGAATAGCGGGCTACACAAACTTAAGCACATACTCACTGGTGAGATTTATAGTGGATTGCAAAGGTACATTTCAAGAATTTACATTCAATGATGAGATCGCTGGGTACGATTTACCAAACACATATACACCAATATGTTCTATGAAATTTGAAGAAAATTCATTAATTTGTGCTTTTGGTTATAGACTGTGTTGCTATCATTAAGAACATTTTTAAGAGAACATGTTTACTTTATTTTCCACCCACCTAATTAACAGACACAAAAATAAAGTAATTAATCATAAAAATGTAGTAATACAAATAATACATTAACACATGGAATTGTGAAAAAAGAAGTGAAAAAGCATAAATATGGAAATACACATTTTAAATTAAAGCCAGTTTTAATGACCTACATGTATTCATTTAGGTCAGCATTAAGTGAGTGCATCATTTTTTTTTTTTTTTTGTTAAAGCATTTATTCCTTATATATTTTCCTAAGCTAGTGATCTTCAGTAGTTTGCTAGCTTTGATAATAATAATAATAATGTCATTAATTATTTATATTATCTGTATTCCCTTACAGAACTAAAGGATTAAAATATTTATTTACTGCTAAAGACCACACCGGAAGCTAAAAATAAATTTCTCTTTTCCAGTTTGGTTTAACATTTTTTTACGCCACACTATACTCAATATTGTATAAAGTTATTAAATGTTCCCAGTTTCAAAGACTAAAACTCCAAAGAACATTGTTTCAAACAGCTTTACATGAGTCCAAATACCAACACGGACCAAGTGAATTGTCATTAAAATTATTTTAAGTAATACCACATTTTGAATAACTGCACATAGCCCTAGGACTAAAACCCTAGTTTGTAAAGTTTGTGTGGTCACTTAAAGCCAAAATAATAATTACTTTTCTACTTATTGCAAATACATCATGCATAATCATAAAAATGAAAAATAAAAAAAATCACACTGGCTTTCTTACTCATGCATATCAACAGGTCAAGTTACATCCAAGCTAAAACACAATTTTGATGAAGCTCTCAGTGAAATTACCTAATGAACCCTACAAGGAACCACATTCAAAATATTCAACAAGGATTTTTTTTATACTTGTTCCTGTGGTTTAATAAATAGGCAGCTGTTCTGTGTTTTGAATTTCAAATTAGAGTGAGCTGCAAGATCATTACTAATGGATACAGATTTGACAGAGTCACGAGGCCACCTCACATCTCTTATACAGACTACTCAGTCTTACAATACTGACACTTTTAGTCTAAATGCAGAGCAAAATATATACACTGGTTGTTACTTTAGCTTTGAAGATAAAAAGGCAAAACAAAAATGTGTAATATCCTCAAAGCTATAAACAAATTAATAAAATATATTTTTTAATATTTAATACAGCATTTGAAAGAAACCTGGATCTTCTGTTCACACCACAAAAATACATTTGCAAAACAGCCGATACAATGCGTTTGAAGGTGTTACAAAGTCTGTAAACCATTAAATATAAGCTATAATTCTTTACCAACATAAACATCAGATCACATCGTCAGATATTTACATATGTTCTTAAAGTGCTTTATTATAGCTCATTGAAATAAGGCAAAAATATTTAGTAATAATACTTAGTACTTTATTTCTTTGAACTAAATTTGAACTAAAACCTAAATATGCAATTAGAGTCTGTGTTAAATCAATAAAATAATCAGATGTAAGTCGGTGACCTGCCCACCTACACAGAACAGGGATCTGTTAGTCTTCAAAACATGTTTATGTTGAAGATGCATAGACCATTTTTTTGAAAGCTCAAAAATTGTTGATAGTAATCAGCAAGAAAATATTTACAAAACAATATTTTAATCGATCGCCCAATCTACAGTCAGAAAAACTGCATACACAAGGAATGTAAAAGTGCACCACACTGCCCTAAAATGGTTGATTAACAAATAAGCACGCACACACACAGACACACCTTATGCACTTATAAAAGGGAAATAAAGTTATATTTTGAAATGTGGATGTTAATACAGTATCTAAAAAAAATCGTGCAAGACGACTTGCAGGACTTAATAATTACCAGACATTTTCAGTTGTAGTTCTTTAGGCACAAAATAGACTGAAAGCAAAGGTTCACATATTTTTGCCTCATAAATATATGCAATAATGAACTGTTCATTCATAATTTATTATTATTAAGCAGAAGAAATGCAGATCCAAAGGGTTGAAATAAATTGTTAAAACTTTAAACCCTATATTCCACAAAACAAATGACATGACGTAACAAAGTAAAACATGTTTTATTAAGTATGTTTTAATAAAACAAAAACTTTTTCGGGCGGCATGGTGGCTTAGTGGTTAGCACGTTTGCCTCTCAGCGCTAGGGATTCCCGGTTCGAATCCCCATCTGGGTGGAGTTTCCATGTTCTTCCTGTGTCCGCGTGGGTTTCCTCCAGGTTCTCTGGTTTCCTCCCACAGTCCAAAAACATGGATCAAGTCAATTGAGTTCTTCAAATTGCCCCATATAGTGTATGTGTGTCTGTGTGTGCCCAGCGATAGATTGGCACCCTGTCCTGGGTGTATCTGCCCAGTGCCCGAAACGTTCTCCCCTGGATGGGCATGGGGAACCCCCCCCACGACCCTAATATAGGATAAAGTGGAAGATAATGGATGGAAAAACTCTCATCTTGTTTTTTTAAATAAGAGTATAGAGACTCTATAAATACAATAACGTCTATAATGCATTTGTCAATAATTGTGATTTCAATAATATTATTATAAAATGCTAATATTAATGCTCACCAGAGATTAACTAAAGTTGGGTAAGCAAAAAGTCTTGAGAAAGAAATGCTACTTTTGCACACATGATAATGGACTGATGATTATCAAGGCAGTCATAGGCTTGTGTACAGCTATATACACTGTATACAGATATTTTTGTGTGTTACTGCTGCAAATAAGTATTTGAATACCTGCCAATCAGCAAAAATTCTTGCTTGGTGATTGAGTACTTATTTTCCTCGCTGTAGATATATAATGATCGTTTGATGAAAGTTTGATAACAGTGTAGCTGCTGTTGTTTCATTTGTAAGTCAATTTGAATAAAAGCATCTGCTATATTTTATTGTCACTTTGTCATTTACGCAACATGTGGTACATGAAATGTAATCCAAATTCCGTTTCATGGACCCAGTTTACCCTAAGTGGTAGAATTAAAATTTTTCACATTTGAATATTATATTAGAATTAAAATATAGCAGTGTTCTAAAATATAAATCTAATATGTAGAAAAAAAATGTAAGTATAAAAATATAGTAGCAACAAAAAATAATAATAAAAATATAGCATCCGTAAGACAATTCGGAAAGTGTCGTAGTGTTGCAGTGTTAATGGGAAGTGTCTGTTGATTTAGGTGGAGTTCTTCTGCTATGAAGCTGTTTCCAAGTCTTGTTGTTTTGTCATTAATGCTCCGCAGCCTCCTGCCTGAGGGGAGTGGGACAAAAGTGGGTGTACTGGGTAAGTGGGGTCCTTCATGATACAGGAGGCCCTTTTCCTGCATCATGGAGGTGTAGACGTCTGTGGTGGTGGGGAGGCTGACTACAACAGTCCTCTGTGCAGCCTTAACCACCCTCTTTCCTGTCTGCAGCAGAGCAGCTTCCATGCCACAAGTTGATGCTGGAACGCAGGACACTCTCCACCACACATCTGTAGAAGGAGGAGAGGAAGGAGCTTCTGAGTCCGGCTCTCTTCAGTCTCCTGAAAAAGTGGGGCCAATGGTGTGTCTTCCTGACCAAGGTGGAAGTGTTGGTGTTCCAGTTAAGGTTGGTACTCAGGTGCACACCCAAGTACCTCTAGCTAGAGATCAATTCCACTGCAGAACCTCCACTGCGGGGGGAGGTGGAGGTGTCTGCCCCTTCTGAAGTCCACAATCATCTCTCCTTGGTTTTATTTATGTTGATGCAGAAAGTTTTTTTTCCTGAACCAACCATCCTGTCTGTAGCTGGTCTCATCACCGTCTGTGATGCATCCAACCACTGCTGTGTCATCCGCAAAGTGCACAATATGACAGCCCGGATGGGTATGTGAGCAGTCATCATTTGTCACTCCTGTTACTAAATCTAAATGTAATATATTGGTTTGTAATTCTGCATCCACATCTGTAAAAAAACAACTACCTACTACTGCAAATATTATTATTCATATTGTTATTATAGTTTTGTTTCTTCATCTTCATCATCAAAATAAAAAAGGCCGAATATATACTTTGCATGGGCGGCTTAGTGGTTAGCAAGTTCGCCTCTCAGCACTAGGGATTCGGTTCGAATCCCCATCTGGGTGGAGTTTCCATGTTCTCCCCGTGTCCGTGTGGGTTTCCTCTGGGTTCTCCGGTTTCTTCCCACAGTCCAAAAACATGGATCAAGTCAATTGAGTTCTACAAATTCCCCCATATAGAGTGTGTCCGTGTGAGTGAGGGTGTGCCCAACGATAGATTGGCGCCCTGTCCTGGGTCTATCTGCCCAGCGCCCGAAATGTTCTCCCCTGGATGGGCATGGGGAACCCCCCCACGACCACCCTAATATAGGATAAAGCTGAAAATAATGGATGGATGAATGTAATATATTGCCTTGTAATTCTCCATTCACATGTGTAAAAAAACAATTACCTACTACTACAAATATTATTATTATATTATTATTATATTATTTTGTTTCTTCATTTTCATCATCCAAAAAAAAAAAAAAAGACCAAATATATACTTCGCATTTGCAAACTGGCCAAACCTACATTTTGGGTGTCGCCCTTATTGTTATTTTAGGATTAACCTACGCAACTAATCAATGATCCCATTTTTGAACATTTCAGTTCGGTTAATAAACACGGTTAATAAATTCGGGCTCACGTTGCCCCTTATTCCGTGACCCCCGTCAAACAGCCCGCTCGGCTCGTTAAAAAGGAGTCGTTCAAAAAGTACCGATTCGTGCGCAAGTCACTCATGAGCAGAAACCCTGCATCAGAGGCGCCGCTGAGCCACACAGCGCCGTCCTTCTGCTTAAAACAGCGATTCTTTAAAATGGAATTAATCGCGACGTTTGAGCAAACAGATCCTCAACAGACGAGCTATATCGCGTCGGTTGTCAGGGAGCATTAACGGAATTAACTTTTCCATAGCTTTTCGGGCGCCTCCCTTTCCAGCGCTGATGCAGACGGACAATAGGCAAGCAATACATTTAATCAGATAATCAGCCCATTTCCAGCTCTGCGTTATCAGCCGAGCGAATTAATGTTTGATTAAAAGTCGAGACTGTTGTTTTAGTCTTGTTCCGTTATTCTACAGCTCGAGAAATGTCTGTGTTACAGCAGCCAAACATTTCTGTTAGCCTTCAGCACAGTGATTATGAATGGAGATACGAATACTACGATGATGAAGAACCCGTCTCCTTCGAGGGACTCAAGGCACACAAATGTAAGTCACGTTTTCCCCCGCGATTGTGATTCTTCTATGAACGTCAGGGATGTAGACATTTATATTGACCGTTAATAATGCATGTCTGTAGACAGATCAGAAAGCCATCCTTTACCATGGCAAACAAAACATTATTATTCGTTTTCAATCACGTACTTTGGGAACGTCAAGCTTTAACAATTGTCATCAGCTCCAGATTTGCAGGAAAGATTCCTACGGGTATACCTCAGATTGTACCTACAGTTTGTAACAGTGTCCATAGCATAGTATAGTATAGTATAGTATCCCATTTAAATATATTACTAGCACGTTTTTTACCATGTGTTTTTCCAAAAGTATATGCAGAAGTATAAGATTTTTAAAAAATGAAAGAAATGTCCTGTTTTTTTTTTAAGTATGAACCAATGAATTAATGTTTGCAAGCCCATTAATGGTAGAGTTCCTTTGCTGCCAGTCTTTTGAGTGATCTCCTTCCAGATGTGCACCCCAGAAGTGATTATGCTAATTAGACATTCTAAAGGTGGGATTGATTTTTTGAGTAGTTTGAATTTATTATTATTTTTAAAATACATAAGTGATCCACACACACACACACACACACTGAATTCTATTAAAAAAAATCTAAATAAAATCTAAATTCTATTTTGTCCTCCACATTTAACTCATTCGGCAGTAAAACACACAAGAGTGAGTTGAGCACACATGCCCACTTTGTATACAGAAATTAGGGTTAGGTGAAATGCCCAAGGGCACTTCATCCACAATACTTGATGGGGCCAGGAATCGATTCGAGGACCTTTAGGTCTCAAGGCTGCTTCCATAACCACCAGCCAACGACTGGACTGGACAGTCCCAATTCTGTGTTAAATTCTGAAATACAATACAATGAAAATACTATTTCGAAGAAATCCATATTTACCCTGTTTCTTAGTGATTATGACAGCACAGAGCAAACATTTTTGAAGGAGGTGGTTTTAATGTTTTTACTGATATAGATTGTTGGTTGTGGGGAAATAATTGTGGAGCTTGTAGATATTACGGACAGACATATGTTAAATCCTTTAATATCTTGCTTCATCTGCTGAAAAACAGTGAATGCTATATAAATATTAATTAACTTCAACATTGTCTTTTAGATTCGATCGTGATTGGGTTCTGGGTGGGACTGGCAGTGTTTGTTATTTTTATGTTTTTTGTACTGACTCTCCTGACGAAGACCGGAGCTCCACATCCAGAGTAAGTCTATTTTAAGATACCTGACAGAACTGTCTATCAGACGCAAAAATATGACTTATGTTTTATATATGCCTCTCCTTATTTTTAAAGTCTAGTCTAGTTATTCTATTTTATTAAATGATAATTTGGGGACATATTAGTTTTACCACAAAATGAAAGAGGGTAGAGAAGATATCTTTCCAAAATTGTCTTAAATTTGCCATCAAAACCACAATGGTGGAATATTCAGTGGAACAACAACAGTGATTAGTGCCTGACATTAATACAATTACTGGCTACTTCAAAGCATCACCTTCAAAAAATAATTTGAACAAAGACAGTCAGCCAGTCCTTCCATTTACGCATGTGAATCACAAATCTTTGAATGCACAGGCAAATATTTCCCACAGATGCCAAAATCTTTTTTTCAGAAGCTGGAAGTGGAAGCTTTTATGGCTGTAAAAGGGGAACCGATGCAGAATGAGATGCTTTTAAAGCTCCTGCATGTGTAATGTGTAGGTGCCATAATAATAACTTTGTCCTCATTGTGTTGTGTATGTGATGTTCAGCTGGTAGGTGTTCTTAACCTCTTAAAGGACTTGCTACAGTTTTTTTTTTTCAAGACTTTCATTTTTTGTTTGTTTTTTTTGTAACTGCACAGATTGCAGATGGTAAGTGATCTGTGAGTTAATCTACAGTGAATATTAGCCTATTCACAAATCCAACAAAACTATATGGTACAGAGGTGATTAGGATGTGAATTAAAAAAAATAAATATCTGACTCCAACAAAGAAGGCGGTTGGTCACAACATGAAGCCGTGTCTGCATTTAACACTGTAGCATGGTGGAACTTTTCCGTGCCATACAATGAATCTTAAAACAACTTTAAAAAAATAGCAGCATGCTATTGTGCCTGGGAAAATTGATGTTCTAAAAGCAAAACACTGAATATAGATTTGATACAGCTGCATTTTGTTTACTGCATTTTGTATGCGGCTTATTGTTAATTAAAATTATGCATATCAGCATTATCCTGTAAATGGCAGAAGCTTTTTCACCGTACTGTACATCTGTCTCATTAACTTTCAAAATTCAGTTTATTAATACTGTACTAGGATAAAACACATGTATTTTCTCTCTTTATGCATAACAATGGAGTTAACATTGTGCAACATTTAATTAATTAAAACAGAATCATTAAGCATGTGCATGAAGTTGGATTGGTCATTTGCCAAGTAACCATCTCGTGATTAAAAAAGGTCATTTTTGTCCCCTCATCCAGAAGTGCAGAACCATGCGAGGATTGCGTGCATCTAACTAGCTGTGTTGAGGAACTTGGACGGCCTCGAGAACAAGAGATCATCAGAGCGGGTTTATCACCACCATTATTGGAGGAGTCACGCTTCCTCTTCAATTGCTACATTAATGAAGAGCAGGCAGGAAAACGAGCCCTAGGCAGAGTCTGCGGAACTCAAACTCAGTCAAGCAGCAGTGTGGCAAGCGGCCAGGTAAAGACTGATGGACCAGTCAGCCAGAGCACACGAGTAGAGATGAGGGAGGAGAGCGAGTTGGCTTTTCATTTTAATATCCCAAACTTTGTTAACACTGAGCTCAGCTCAACACTTGGTGATGATGACTTGTTACTTAGTGAACCACCTATAATCATGGACAGTGACTCTCATGCCTTTAGCACTAGTCACAGAGACTAAACAGACCGAAAATAGTTATGCACAAAGATGATCAGATGTTACAAGAAAGCATGATGAACTAAAATATTTTATAGCACCTCTAAAAGCAGTGGAAATAGATTTCTCTGTAGGGAAGTAATACAAAGTATGATACAACTGCACACAACAAACTTGATTTACAGAATGTCCATTCTTTTACTTGTATTGTATTAATGTCTATAACTGCAAGAAGCATTGATACAAAATGCTTAAGTAGGAACTGCACACCATGTTGAAATAGTAATCTTATAAACCTCTAGTAGTAAGAAGAATAAACCAGCATTAAATTTGTGTAATAAGATAAGATAAATCTTTGTCCCACGATGGGGAAATTCGCATAATACTGATTCTTTTTGAAATTTTAGAAACATGCAGATATTTTCAGCTTTGAACCATAAGGCCAAATGTGTAGCAGCATCATCCTAAACAGCCCTGACTGTAATGTGTTCATTTGGTATTTTGTTAAGTTGTTGCTTTTTTCTGTAAAGTTTATCCTGCTATGAGAAATATAAAGAAAATGCAATTTAATTTTGTACATAAAAAGGTTACCAATGCTGTAAATAGATCTTATTTATTATAAAATATGGAGTAGGAATTTAACACAGTGATACAAAAACAGTATGACTGCATTTTGCACATCCTTCACATTTAATACTGGACAGAAACTGAATCAATTTGACATTGTATTTTTTGCATTTATTGTTCTCTGAAACGGAATATAGCTGGGCAAATTTAGCAAATTCCTGTTCTTGTTTAATTACAATATAGTTCAAATGCATTCTCTCATCTGTGCTGTAAATTTGGCCAGTCGAGTTCTGAAATCTTCTCGTTTTTTGTACATTGGAATGGTGGCCTATCTCTCCAGACGAAGAGGTGTTTCTAACCTCAAAAATTTTAAGAAAGCTTAAGAGATGGCAGATAACAGCAGACAGGGAAATGCCACACAAATTTCTGCAGCTAAACAAGACATATTTCTACAAGATCCTTTATAAGGTTCTATCTAATGGCTCATTTAGGGGTTCATAATCAATTGATGCAGTGTTCATATTTTAATAGGCATGTAAGTGCATTTTACATAAAACTGCATTTTTACACAGCACAACAATGAATAAGAAAACAATGAATAAAACAGTAATACCATAAAGTTACCATAAATTATCATTACTTAAATGAGTTTGCGGTCAATTACAGAAACCTGATAACACTTTACAGTAAGTGTTGTCAAATAAACATGTTGTTTAACATGTAATAAAATGGTGAATCTAGACGGATTTGCCAAAATTATGTTTGTAATTTTAATTAAATCTATATTTCTGACTGGAAACAAATAAATAATGGAATAAAAATAGATGCGATTATTTCAATGCTTTTATCAGCAGGTCGTTTGAAATAAGATAATATAAACAGTGTCCCAAACATACCTGAGGATAAAAATTGGCTTCATGAAGAATGTTTGGATCTGAAGGGTTGGGAAATGTGGGCAGCTATAGAGGGGTGCTGTGTGGCGGGAAATACTACGCCTTGCTTTTGAAGCTCTCGAAGTATATCCAGTATGGAATCCAGTTCCACTCTGAAGGCCTCCAGATCACTACTCTTCCCCTGAGCAAGTCTTTTCCAGCGAGCAACTTCCTGCTGCTGCTCACTCTCCACTACTGAGTGAGTCTGAGCTATGATCTGAAATATCAAAGACATGTTTGGTGATTTATTATTAGTATGTGTGTGTGAGTAGGCAAGTGAGGTTTTCATGCATATACCTGCTGTAGTTCTTGTTCACGCTGTTTATATCGACACTCCATGGTGTGGATTTTATGTTCCAGACTCACAAAGTGTCTCATCGCTGGTCCATGGAGCTCTTTTGATTGCTTAAGCTCATTTAGAAGCTTAGTTACCTATACGCACATTTGAATTTACATTAAACAAAGAAGTACAGAAAATATTATTTTATAAGTATTTTGTTAGTATATTAGTATATATTATATATTACTATGTTTTATATATAATTTACATTAATGTTGGACATTAGGTCATATGAATCGACACACAAAGCATACTAGATAAGCCCGGCCACATTTCCAATGTCCTTTAAACCAGATAAAGAGTTCATCTCTGGCTCAGTGTCTATTAGATGTGGATTTGAAATGACAACAAGGACAAGATTATATTCACAACAATTTTACTACCTGAGTTTGCAAGGTCTCCTCTCTAAGTTTAGACACACCAAGAGCTTGTTTAGTTTTCTGGAACTCCTTTAGCTGCTCACGCAAATGCAATACCATGACCTAAATAAGACAACCAGCCAATTCATAGCTTTTCTTTAAATCTTACATCACAATCACACATTTTCTAATTTCAGTTTCAAATTGTCTTCTGCAAATAAAGGTTCTGTTCCTTTTTCCATTCACAGAGCTGCAATATTGGATCTAATATTTTTAAATTTATTTTGGATGATTTTGTTCCCTTCATTAAATAAAAAAATCTAAAGGTGAAATATATCAAAAAATGATATATAAATAAATTTAAAAAAATTAAAAGATCACGAAAACTATTAAGCACCACTGTGATAAAAATGTTACATCACACCAGTTGCATATCATAAAATAATGTTTTTTATTGAATGAACAACATACCTCTTGTGTCTTTACTTGATTTGTGAGTTCAGCCACTTTTGAAGTGGAGTGCTCCAAGGCATGACGAGTTACAAGATTTTCTATTTCCCTTTGGTGGTTAGCTTTAAGTAAAGCCAGCTGGTCTGCATTGTGCGCTTTAATCCTTTAAAATAAATGATATTTTATTAATAATTTTATATATATGCAAATGCACAAAAAGCAAATGCATCTTGTTACCACACAGAATACTCATCCCATTTTATTATAGGACTTGTGTATATCCAAGTACACTCACACATAGTATTTGTGCCACAGTGAGAAAAGAATAACTGATTAGGTCTGATTTATTAATTTAATATATCCAACAAGAAACACCTATATGCCTAATTAAACATGAAATTATCAGCCAGTTGTGTAAAAGAAAATGGAAATGCACAAACCAGTAGGGTACAACAAAAACATTTAAATAATTACAAATAAAATTTATTAGCTTTAGTTTCAAAATAATTCTGGTTAAAAAATTAAAAGTCCTTTAAAATAAACATTTTTACAACATCACTTATATGGAACCATTACATTTATGCCAATTACAAGATTCTAAACCAATTAATATAATGAAAAAAGTTGCGTAACAACAATACTGACTGATTTTCAGTTTTCAAGAAGGTTCCCATCATGCATGTAATATTTGTAAGTTATAAATCCAGTTTCAAGAAACTGGTTAGTTAACAAAGTGTAAATATAAGATTACGATCCAAACCATAATGTGTAATACACACCTGTGAAGTTCAGAGCATGCTTGTGATGTGGCATTCTGCAAAGAGACTCTTTCTTCTTGCCATTGTTGCTCTAGCTGCTCCTGTTTGGTCCTCAATCTTTCATTCTCCTGCTGCACCTCTAAAATATGTGAGCCTGAGAAAACCTTTGGCTGATAGTCTCTCTCATTCTGAGAGCATGGGAATATCTCAGTAGGTGCTAGTGGATTCATTTCTGACCGTTTGGATGGGATATTGGACACTTTGACTTTTTGGCTCAACATTGCACCTTTCGTCTCTTTCTGCAGCCGTTCCACAATTCGTTTCAGCTCCTGAATAGTGCGACTCTTCGTGGTAAGCTCCTGAGTTAGACGCTCTACACGGGCAGTGTGAGCTGCTTCTGCTTGCTTCTGGTGTCTTGTGAGCTTTTCTGGTTCTGCTAACAAACAAGTCTTCTGCAGCTGTTTCTGCAGAGCAGTTATTTCAGCCTTCAGAGCACTTACTTCATTATTATGGGCCTCCTTATGGTTTTCCAGCTCCTTTTCAATGTCATGGGATGGATTTGTTTTCTTAGATGAGATGGTCTGATGACTGACTAACTGCTGCTCTAGATCAGAGATCTGTTGCTCATATTGTAGCTAGAAAAAGATAAATAAAAACATGATTAAAAGTCACAAGCAATTAAAGTCACTAGTCATTAATACAGGGTCATAACTGGTCATCTTAATGTCCCAGCTTTAAGTTTCTGCGTAGTAAGCGTTTAACTTACAGAATATTCGCAGATAACCACAATAAATATTTTTTACATGAATGACACTTGCAAAGAAACGTAGATCTGGAATTTTAAGCAGTGGAGGAAACCAATTTACTTTTGAGTTGGTAATCTTTCTAAAATTTCATTGCTTGAATCATTCTCTGTGGGGTAATCTTAAAATCTAGTCAGTAATGCGAAAATATTACTGTCTCACATTTATAATAAATTGAATTGTTGTACACTGCGTCTGAATTTTTTTAATAAGACACAACTATTTAAAATCTTAGGATATAAAAAAGGTAAGTGTGCTTGTACACCCATTCTCATCATTCAATTATCATTATTATAACTTAAATTAGAAGCAAATGTAATATAGATCACTGAAAACAAAAATCTTCAGTCACAAATCATATTATCATACCCATATGTGGTACTCTGGGTCTAAGTATGATTTTCAAAAGTAAAATGAATAGTTTTCCACCTACATCCAGATCCATTTGGCATACAGTTGTGCTCAAAACATTTGTGATTTTTAAAACTATTTCTGCATGAAGAAGTGCATCATGGTATTCATGGAACAAAAAAAAAAAAGACTTAAAAAAAATTGTACAAGTGCTGTAATAGTCAAAAAGTATGTAGGCTACTTGATAAATGCCTCTCTCACACAGGCAACTGTACATTTTAATGATTTATATTGATCTCATTTTAACATAGAAAATCAAAGGAAAGACAAGTTTTAACCAGGGTTCTTACACAAGGCATAAGACACAAGGACAGACTGGCTTTAAGTCAATCGCTTTAAGCACTTATGCTACACGTACAACATTCCAAAAAAAAAGTCTCTAGCCAGAATAAAATGCATTAAATTTGATCTTCCGCTACTTCACTATCTGGATGCATAATGGAGCTGCAATTTTGTTAATACCGATTACACCAAAATGGCTTGCTCTGTATTTTCAATTTTCTCATTGACAGAATGTATTTTTTTTTATTGTTATGGCTAAAGAAAAATAATCAATTCCCCCATGAATTTCAAAACAATTCAAAAAGACTCTGAATAATATGGATGTTAATATAGCATATGTACATTCTAACCGTAGCCTATGGTGGTTATATAACTTTGTTGACTGTCTTTCTTCTGGACTAGAAAAGTATTTAAAAAAAAGAGTAATGTAACTATACAACAACAAAGCTTGCATGTTGCAGTATAAATTATACAATTCTTAACTCAAACACCAGGGAATTATTCCTTTCCACTGTCACTTCAGGTTACCTTTTTCCTAACTATTTTATGCTTTTATATTAATTATGTATTAGTAATCCGATAACTTTTTGACATTGTTGGATAATAGGATCTATTTAGGTTTGGGTCAAGTAAAGAAAAAAATTATAAATAAAATAATCCTAAATGCTGGATGTTTTACTAAGACTGACCTCAACCTATAACACTTGCTGGACAATTGTGCTTCCGATTTCTTTTAAGCAAGTTTTCAATAAGGAATAAGGAATAAATAATAAGGAAGAAATAAGGAATTTGTACTGTTACAGCATGCAAACACACTTCAAACATTGATACCAGCCTTATTGTAAGTTTTAAAAGAAGGCATTTTACAGATCCAGACTGACATGAATCAACCACATGAACAAACTGAGGCTCATAAATGTTTGGTTAGATTTTTTTTAAGGACCATGCATAACCAGTACAGAGACCTGAGTTTTACCTCGCATTAACAATTTTTTTTTCAGACAAAGTAAGCATTTTTCTTATTTAAGAGTGAATGTGTGATCCCTTAGATGAAATTTGCATAAACCTGAGACGCTTGCAAACTAACC
The DNA here is from genome assembly GCA_019802435.1 of Corydoras maculifer. Classification (NCBI taxonomy): domain Eukaryota; kingdom Metazoa; phylum Chordata; class Actinopteri; order Siluriformes; family Callichthyidae; genus Corydoras; species Corydoras maculifer. The sequence continues at coordinate 2,163,777 of JAFMOD010000391.1, forward strand.
CCATTGTTTCTAAACAATGTATATACTTTTATTCACATGAGTATTGTATTTTGTTAGATGAATTATAAAAACTCTTCTTGTGGTTTTTCTACCTTCAGTCTATGAAAGTGTTGCTCCATAGCTCTAAGTGAGCGCTTAGCCTCTTCATCACGACCCTCTAGCTCAGCCTCCAGCCTAAAAACGCGTCTTTCCAGCAAGGCTGAGGTGTGTGATGCATGAGAGACTGCATTCTGTTTTTCTTCTTCCTTTCCTTCACCTACAGAAGCTGCAGCAAACATTAGTGCTGGCAAGGAGTTAGGGTGTTTACGACGTAAAATCTCCTCCAACTCTTTCACCTTTAAAAAAAAATAATAATAAAAAAAAAAAAATAAAAAAATAAAAAAAAAAAAAATTCTGGCCTTTGTGTAATGGATTTCACACACGCGCACACACACGCACACACACTACACCCATGTGAGGTTTTAGGATATCCTTATATACTTAAAAGTCAGTCTCCTCTTTTAATTAACCATGATTTTATGGACAACAAAAGAGTACTTTTTGAATCCATATTAAGTGGGCATTCCTTGTCTATTTAGCTATAAATCCGTTAACACTGCTGGTTTACTTTCATTATGGCTAATGCTTCTACTGTGTAACAAGTGTGATGGTGAAGTTTGCCTGCTATTAAATTGAAACTATGTAAAAAGAACAAAATTTATTTAAAGAAGTGGTAAAAATTGGTAATAAATAGTATAAATCACAATATTACTGCAATTAGAACAGTAGTGAAATAGGTTTATGAGTTAAGCTTATAGGCTATAATAAAAGCGCCATCATTCAGAATATATTACCAACATCAAGAATTGTATGCTATTTTTATTTTTGCTATAGCAAAATCTCTAGGCTATTTCCTGTTTTAAACAAATTTTCCTTTTTCATATGAACTTACAAAACATTAAAAACTGGAATAAGCTACTGTGATTATATTACATATTGTCTAAGCATACATCTTTAACCTAAACAATGCTAAATTTGGTGTAAGACACTACTTTTTATTGGTTGTAATAACATGAAACATTGTCATTGTAAGCCTTCAACCGCAAATTCTGTATTAATCTACAGACTCTTAAAAACAGTACACTTATCTATGTACCTTAAAAATAGCAAAATTCTCTTAAAAATAAAACAAATAAAGGTTATGCATGCCAAATAATCTTAAAATACAACTAATATTCATTTAGCAATGGCATAAACAGCCTTAAAATGTTATTTTTTAGTAGTCATCTAGAAGGTTTCACAATAAGCAGTTTAACAGGTACCACACATGAGTTATTTATATTAGAGTATAAATAATGTATACACTAAAACAAGGGTGCTAAACTTTAAAAAGCAAATTGTCAATCAGTTCAAAGCACAGGCTTTTTTAAGCACAGGATTCCTAAGAACTTTGGCCTTTTACCATGTACATTTAAAATATCATGAAAAGATTCAAGGTGTGAAATGAAATCTCAGAGAATAAAGGAAAAAGATGGCTTTTATACACTGAGCTGCCACTGACCATCAAGTTCTCAGGTGGTATTGTTAAAGAAACTGTAATGATTTCATAATGAACACAGCCAAATGAGCTCAAAATAATATTGAAAAATTGTCACGTAACACATTTTTCCATCCATCTTTCAGGCTGTCTTGACGAGAACATGAATTTTAGATTTTACATTACTAAGATGAAAAAGACAGACCATGTGGTTACAAACTAAACATTCATTAGTCTATACAGCATGGGTGATCTGCATACATGTACTATTGATACAAATACTTAAATTGGCATTTTACTGAGATGGGCAGTTTTTAGAGATAGGAAGCTTTTCCTAGGAACCTACATATAAATTTTACAATGTCAGGGCTCATAATGCACAAGTTACAAATAAGTGACTTCATTAACAGTGTGTGTGCCTGACTGATATTAACAAGCAAAAAATCCATTTGTAACATATAAAACCTCCAAATGCTTTATAAGTAGAACTAAAAGAAAAAAAATGGGACAGTGAAAACAGAAATAAATGAATCATTGAAAACAAATAATATTTTTTCATTTTGTCTGTTAACAATAACTATTAACAGAATTATCTTTTTATTTTTAGAAATGGTCCAAACTTTTCTAAAAAAAAAATTGCTGTATTTGCTGAATCACTGTGAAAAATATTACCTAAATAAAAATAAAACAACTAAGTAAGTAATTGTGCTTATATTGAAGAAGATTTTATCATTTTATAATAAAAATGTCTTATAATTTACCCCCTTTGCATTTTTCCTGGTTTCCTTTACTATAGCCCAGCCAAACTGTAGCTTGCTCTTGCACCCTGTCGCCAATGAAAGGGTCATTGCAAGAATGTTACATTAACGCTAACTGCACCCATGTAAACTACAGTAGATCAAGATGCTCATTATCATTTACAATGCATTATAAAGAACGCCGACACTACAGGCTATTTTCAAAACCACATTTGTTAAAATCATTACAAAAAGCCATACAGACAGAAAAAAACTAAGTAAAATATGATGTATTATTGTAACGAAAGCATGAGAAAAAAAATGACTGTAATACTGCTGCTCACATCAGGGCATAAGCTTTCACAGTGCTTCAAAAGACTAAACAGAAAAATGAGGTGTGCTTTGAATAATGGACTCTACAAAATGAGGCAGCTGTGCTCTCCTGGGGAGGACTTCAGCGAACATAATGTTTTGCTGCTCTGTGTACGTGAGTTCCTAACCTGTCGCTCAAGGTCTTGAATTTTCTTGGCTTGTCCAGCCCTCCCCTGTATCCTCTTTTCATTTTGGCTGGCTTGCTTGGTCACTTCCATCTTAAGCTTCTCCACCTTACAGAGACTTACAAATTAGACATGCAGTAAAGACTAATGAAGGCAATAAATGCACATTGATAGGGCTGCTATTATTACGACATTGTGAAGCTGATCATTAATTGTCAAAGATGATTGTGATTAACAATTTAAATGCCCACCCTCACTGTTTAAGCCGGGTTATATGTTAACAATTTAACAATACAAACATGCACACTGTATGATAAACATAAATTCATTGAACAAAGACCCAAGGATAAATTAAAACAAATGTAACTCTGAATTAGCAAAAAAGAACCAGTTAATCACCCAAAATGGAGCAAGGATTTTATGATGTTCAGTGCTGTGCAAAAGTTTTAGGCAGATATGAAAAATGCTGTAAACTAAGAATGTTTTCAAAAATGGAAGTGTTAATAGTTTATTCCCATTAATTAACAAAATGCAGTAAATGAACAGAAAAGAAATGTAAAACAAAGCAATACTTGGTGCGAGCACCCAGCAAATTCACGAAACAAAAAAATATTGGTTGGATTTATCATAAATTGATAAAAATAAACAATTATTATTTATATTTTTGAAAGCATTCTTAGTTTACAGCATTTTCTTTTTTACACCTGCCTAAAACTTTTGCAAAGTATTGTATATGGCACATCACACATGTAATTTGTACAACTTTGATTGGGTAAAATAATTTCTAAGCAATATTTGATATGTAGCTGCTTTAAGTTCTTTATTTGTTTTATGCTTTCGTTTCAAAGTGCATTTGATATACTGAATCATGTAATTATCAATAAAACTGCAAAAAAAACATAGTAGTAGTGTACGTTGTCTTAAAATAAAGATTTACAAAAATAAATCATAATAATAGAGTATTCTAAAGCACCATTATTGATAGAAGACATATATTTCTAATGTCTGTAAATGTTCTCAGGGATATATCTATTGTGGCTGCATATTTTAATAAACCTGAAAGACAAAATTTAGTGTATATTGACCAAACCATAGCATTATCACCAACTTCCTAAAACTCAAAACAACATGTATATAAAGAATTATAGATAAAATCTTCATAAACAAACTTCTTTTAGGTAGTTCTTTGGCGGAAAATCACTCTTAACCATCAACCTTACTTAAAATGTGAACAAATATCATATGAATAGAAACTAATTGTAATAATTATGTGCGCTTGTTTTTATTATTATTAATGTTTATTTACATAATCTACTATGTATATGCATGAAGATGGACATTAACCCATTGAAAACAGGGTACTGCAAGCATGTTATATAAAAGAGAACGTCATTGCAAATGCAAGTGTAAAGAATAACCAAGACCCTTTCAAAAATGTGGGCGGCCATTACAGGCATTCACACACAGAGAGACACACACTACCACAGAGAGACAGAGCAGCTCAACATGCTAGTTTAAAACAGTTTGTTTTTCAGCTAAATCAGTTTCTTTTATTAACATTTGACTGCTTTTATATTTAAAATTCGTACAATTTTAAAATCTTATATTGTAATTATTTTATTTAATAATTACACACCAAGGCGGCACGGTGGCTTAGTGGTTAGCACATTCGCCTCTCAGCGCTAGGGATTTCCGGTTCGAATCCCCATCTGGGTGGAGTTTCCATGTTCTCCCCGTGTCTGCGTGGGTTTCCTCCGGGTTCTCCGGTTTCCTCCCACAGTCCAAAAACATGGATCAAGTTAATTGAATTCTCAAAAAAATTGCCCAATTTAGAGTGTGTATGTGTGAGTGAGTGTGTGCCCAGCGATGGATTGGCGCCCTGTCCTGGGTCTATCTGCCCAGCGCCCGAGACGTTCTCCCCTGGATGGGCA
>JAFMOD010000391.1:2169267-2182079 GCA_019802435.1 Corydoras maculifer
CCTCCCACAGTCCAAAAACATGGATCAAGTTAATTGAATTCTCAAAAAAATTGCCCAATTTAGAGTGTGTATGTGTGAGTGAGTGTGTGCCCAGCGATGGATTGGCGCCCTGTCCTGGGTCTATCTGCCCAGCGCCCGAGACGTTCTCCCCTGGATGGGCATGGGGAACCCCACCGCGACCCTAATAGAGGATAAGCGGAAGATAATGAATGAATGAATTACACACCAGTAAATCACCCATCATATACATTTTTTTGTGGATAAACCATTTACCATTTACCAAGCTGTAACATGGTATAAAGATTCCACAGTGAAGTGGAACAAACTGGGAAGCATCCATCCATCATCTTCCACTTTATCCTCTATTAGGGTCACGCGGGGGTCCCCATGCCCATCCAGGGGGGAACATTTCGGGCGCTGGGCAGATACACCCAGGACCGGGTGCCAATCAATTGCTGGGCACACACTCACTCACATAAGCACACTCTATATGGGGCAATTTGGATAATTCAATTGACCTTGATCCATGTTTTTGGACTGTGGGAGGAAACCAAAGAACATGGAGGAACCTTGCGCGGACACGGGGAGAACATGGAAACTCCACCCAGATTGGGATTCGAACCGGGAATCCCTAGTGCTGATTGGTGAACGTGCTAACCACTAAGCCACAGTGCCTCCCCAAACTGAGAAGCAGCCATTCAAATTTAGATTCCCACACACAAATGTGAATCAGAATAATTATGTATCTGCTGCTCTATAAAGAGAACAAAATAAAACTGCTCTCACTTAAGGTCCAGGCTGAGATTCAAACCATTGTGTCATAAGTTCAGTAAAGCCTTCAGATGTTTCACACCTTACTGATTTGTTTCATTCTCCTAGTAGCAATACGTAAAATGATCATTTTCAAGTTAGGACACGATCACTGTGTTTAAAATATAAACATCACAATAAGACTGTCTATTAAGACTGTTACATCATCACAGCATTTTTCAGACATTTCAACATTGGTTTACATTGTTACTGTTATTTATAAAAGTCAGCTAGGCTCCAATCTCCTGTCTGTTAAAGTAAGATTGTAATCATAGTTTTATTTTAAATTATTAACAAAATATCCTATAGTTAATTTTACTCAGTTTAATTAAAGGTTTAATCATAATTTTGCTGTAATACTAAGCTACACTCCAAAACAGAATTAATTTATTCATTGCATGACTTTAAAAGTGAGTTGCATCACTTTAAAATATTAACAAAAAATTTAAAAAGAAAGAAGGATCATATATACATATATATACTGTTTACATGTCTACAGATCATTGTACCTGTTCAGTTAGTCTCTGCATCTCTGAATTAGCTGCTCTTAGTCTGGCTGCATCTCTGTCCAAAAGCTCCTGATTCTCAGCATACCACCGCAGTTTTTTTTTCAGTTCAGCAACCTCCTCCTTATGTCTTTCCTCCAGCAACTTCAATTCAAAGCCCTTATCACCTAATGCACACCGCCACAGCTTCATTTGATTACCCATTAATAAACAAGCTGACTGAATTATTCTCACCAGCTCTACCTGTGACAGTGATGGCTTGTGCTTTTGCAAAGTTCAACTCTTTTTTGGTTGTTTGTAAATCCACCAAAAGTGCCTGCTTTTCTTGTTTCAGCCTATGGTTTTCCTCCTTTAGTTGTGCTTCCTTTTTCTGCACATGCACATAACCACACACATTTATGAATGCCAACTTAACATCATATAAACATCTCACTGACAGGATTTAAGTAGCTCACCCGCACAGTTTGTATATCAGCCAATTGTCCTGTAACACTGGGTTTGTGGTCAGCAACACATGCATGTACTTGTCTTGGCAGCTTGCTGCTCTTATTTAACTGCTCCCTAAAAGAACAATGAATGGCATTAGTGTAAAGTGCCAAATAAGTATGTACTAAATAAGGTTAACATTCTATCATTCAAATTTGTAAAATAATTCACAAAATAAGAACCCTAATGTGTCCATTCCACTAAATAAAATAGTTCCAGTAAAGATTAAAGTTTTTACAATACAAAAACATTAAAAACCAAGAACACGCTTTGAATTTTATGTCTGTTGTTTAAGAAAACCCTTTAGAGGTTTGGCATAATTACAGTCTAGGGACACAAACTAATGTCTAATATGCTTGCTTGTGGAACAATTCTTTCAAGTGCTGCCTTTTCCCTGTGACAATTTCTGTATCTCTTTAAATACCTGCACACAGAGCCTATGGCAGGCAATTAAATGTTCTCCCTTGCCTCCTCTGTGCTGTCTCCGATTAACTTAAGCCTAATTCTGCTGTCATAATTTAGATCTGAATCCACTGTTTCAGAACTCTCCAGAACCTTTATTTCATCCATATCTAGGACATTTTTGAAGTATGTTTTGGGTCACTGTCTGCTGGAAGGTTAATGATATCTGACAGAGACTCAACATTTTTTACCATGTTTCATTTTTTTTTCATGTGTCATTATGCCATGCACACAGTGAAGACATCTAGAGCTACAAACATAAAAACAGCTCCAAAACATCTTTGTACTTTACCATGTCTGACACTGGGACCCATGTTCTTTTATTTAAAAAGCATTCTTTTGTTTTCTGTAAATGATACAATGTGTTTTATTAGAAAAACATATTTAAGTGTCAGCTATTCAACAGATTATGGCTTATTCGTGTTTCTGTTTACAGGCTCTGTCAACAATTGGGTCCTCTGTCTCCTAACAGTTTTTGCTCCTATTTCTGTTCCCCATCATCAGTGTAATACAGACACAAAGACTTCTTTGCAATAACCACCCCTCGTCAGAGAGAAATATCAAGACCATGACGGTCGAACAGTGCCCAGCAATGGATTGGCGCCCTGTCCTGGGTCTATCCGAAACGTTCTCCCCTGAATGGGCACGGGGAACCCCACCGCGACCCTAATAGAGGATAAAGCTGGAGATAACAAATGAATGAATGAATGATAGTCGAACAGGGTAGGCAGCTCTGAATCTCCAGGGAGATTGTTGAAACATCTCTCCGGCCTGATCTGATTATGTGGTCAGAGCCTTGCAAGATTATCCTTTTGGTGGAGCTCACCGTGATGTAAGAAGAGGGTTTGGAGGCTGCCGATGAGCGGAAGAGCTCCAAGTATGCAGACTTGGCACAAGACTGCAGGGAGGCACATACCCATCACATATCCTGTTAAAGCGGGATGCAGACTTTGTTGAATACTCAATTGTTTGCGTGCTCCACGACATGGGATGCTCAGCAAAACATCCATGACTGGTGGTCCACAGCTGATGACAAATGTATGCCCAAAGAGGTGTGCAGCAGGAGCACATTTGCAACAAAGGCATGTATGTTTATACCTATATTGCCAGCACATTTGACTTGCCACAAATGTCAATTTGTGAAAAGTTCCAGATGATAGAAATACATCCATTACATACTGTTTAAAGAGATAGTAGAAGTGGTGTATTGTCTTAAAAAATTAATTGTTGACTTTTGTCCTACTAAACTAACTAAAAAGAAAATGATAAAATCAATAATCCTAAATCATTTGATACACTTTTTGCAGAACAAAATCTACTGCAATCATTACTGTCAGTTTCAGAAGCGTGCATATTGTCCCAATTACTGGATCAAGAATATTTTGCTTGATAAATGGACTCACTTAATGAATGCTAATTCAGTTAGAAGCTTCTGATTTTCTTCAAACATGGCCTCTTCATTTTGTTTAGCGTGTGCCTGGAGAGTCTTCATTTGCAGGTACAATTTCTCATTTTCCTACAAAGTTAATGAGATTATTAGTGATTAGTGACATTAGCAATTATAACTAGAGGTTACTACAATCTACCTGGTAAAAGTTTAGTACTGCTTCTTTTTCACTCCACTTATTGTCTTTTGTATCAGTTCTACATTCATAAATTGTAGTCCATCTATTTTTGGACTACAGTACATACTGTGTACATACATACTTTTGTTGGTGCATTATTCTCATTCCAGCAGAATCACTGAAGTGGTTAAATAAACTGCACTAAAACCCTTAAATTTTCCCTAAATAATTTTCCACAAAAGCAAGTGCTTCTGGATAAAAATGCGTATTGAAAATGCTGAATGTCTCAGAATTGCGGATAGTTAGAAAATCATTTAGGAATGAGTAAACAGGCTGTTTTATAAAGAGATTCTCAAGATATAATCTATACAAAACTCAAATGTGAAAGTATATCATGACAAACAGATTTCTGAGGACAGGAGTTGAGTTGTTGATTTTCATCAGACTGGAAAAGAGTATAAAACCATCTCTTGGGCATTTAGACTGCACAAATTAATATCAAGACCATGATTATTCTCTCTAGTAACAATGATGAAAACTAAGGAGTTGTCACAAAAGCTGACAGAGATCATTCCATTGTGCAAAATGGCAAAAAACATTCCTACCACGTTGGCAAATTATCAGGTTGCCCAGAAGGTCAAAACTTGTGTCATCGCCATTAAAGAAAGATTATATTTCTGTTGAAAGGCCTTAGCCATTTCATCTAATTCAATATATTGTATTTATAAGATATCATCAACATTTTAAAGAAGGCCTGACTTAAAACTTAGAATGGTTTCTAGATAAACAGAAATTCTAAATCAATTTCAAGGAGAAAACATCTAAATTAGTCTACATTTTTTGAAGGTGAAGCTATGTGTTGTTCTGTATTTTTAGGATTATTCACATACTTCATATACATTTTTATGACGTATCAGTGCATTAATTAAAGATTTAAAAGAAACACTTGCCAAATGGTAACCCTGGATAAGAGTCTCTTGCTCCTTCATCTCTTTCTCAATCAGTTTAAGTTTCTCATCTGTAATTTGGTCTGGAGTGTCTCCAAAATGCCACTTCTGCTTCTTGGTGGCTTCTTCTGAACTATGCAGCTTGAGAAAAAGGTTATTATTAAACAAAATATTCTTATTCTTCCAAGACAACTTTGAGTCCTTCACAAAATACATTATATGCTTTACAGATGCACTTCAAAGGGAAAAAAAGGATCTCATAGTTACACAAAACTGATAATCTGAGAGATAATCTTTGTGAGTGGTCAAAAAATGGGAAAATCATTATTATTATTATTATTGGTCAAATATACATAAAAACAAACTTATTTAAAGAAAAGCTATTAATATGTTAGTGGTCCTACACAAAACAATGTAGCTAAAAGGAAAGACAGGGTAACCATAGAAGCAGAAAGAAATGACTTTTTATAACTTAAGCTGAACAGAGAAAATTAAAGCATGTTTGTAGAGTACTTCTATCATAATGAACTCTGCAGCAGGTGAACATAAGCCATTGCCCTTCGCTGCAGGACTATGGTACTGTCACTCGGCGACCAAAAAAAATCTGATTTCATTCCTGATTTCGCTGCTCATGCTGGTATTTAGGTTTTAGCCCTCACTGAGACGTGGATCTGCCAAGAGAACTCCGCGACACCAGCTGCCCTCTCAACTAATTTTCATTTCTCTCACTCCCCTCATATCGGCAAAAGTGGGGGTGGAACAGGTTTGCTTATTTCTCATAAATAGAAATTTTCTTTCCTTTTACACTTTTATCTAACACTTTTTTTATTCCATGCACAGATCATCATAGAACCTGTTAAATGTCATTGTTTTGTCATCGCTCCCCAGGTCAACTGGACAACTTTGTCAAGGTATTTGATATGCTAACATCACCTCTCCAAGATGATGGTTGTCCTCATCATCCTCTGTGATTTCAAAATTCATCTAGACTGACCTTACACTGTTGAGTTTCTTGCTCTTATGTCCAGGCTGGACCTCCAGCTACTCCGCACTTCAGCTACCGACAGGGTTACCAGCCTGACCACACCATGACACGGTCTTGTTTCACTTCTGTCCTCCACATCACTCCGCTTCATGATTCAGATCACTTTTCCCCGCTGTTTTGTTTCTCTTCCATCCACCTCCCTCGATCATCCGTAAAACCACTGAGGTACATTGTAATCTTATCTCTCTCACTAATACAAGATTGTTCTTGCAAGCAACCCGACTACTCTTAATCCCCTCTCCTCTCGGCAGCTTTTGATACAGTAAATCATCAGATTCTACTGTCCACACAATTTGAACTAGGCTTTTCTGGTACAACACTTGAATGTTTTCGATTCTATCTAACAGGAAGGACCTTCAAAGTATCATGGAATGGGGAGATTTCTAACTTTCACCAAGTACTCACTGGTGTTCCTCGGGATTCTGTAATTGGTCCCCTCCTATTTTCATTACACGTGATATCCCTGAGCACAGTCATTCAGGCACATGGTTTCTCTTACCACTGCTATGCTGATGACACTTAGCTTCATTTGTCTTTTGCCCCTGACGACACCACTATCTCAAACTGGATATCTGCCTGCCTCACAGACTTGTCTGCCTGTCATCTCAAATTAAATTGAACAAAAACAGAACTTTTCATAATTCCAGCTAAACTCTCAATTCATTATGACCTGACCCCCCAAGGGGTGTGATGGTTCCACAATTTCTCGAACTGATTCTGTCTGTAACCTTGGTTTCATAATTGACACACATCTTAAAATCTCTGATCATACCACCAAAACTACCAAAAATTCATTTTTTACAACATTAGGAAAATCAAACCTTTCTTGATTAAACATACTACTTAGCTGTTAGTTCAAGCCCTTATCCTATCCCGGCTTGATTATTGTAAAGCTCTGCTTACTGGTCTTCCAGCTTGCACAATCAGGTCTCTACAACTAATTCAAAACTCTGTAACCCGACTTGTGTATAACCAGCCCAGGCGAACTTATGTTACTCCACTACTCATTTCTCTCCATTTGCTCCCTGTAGCTGGCAGACTCTGGTCTACAGGACCGTTAATTAATATGTTTAAAATACACTCTGGCTCGTACACTATGTTCTAGTAATGAATGTCGCCTGATGATTCCACCTCCCGAGTAGCTAATTCTCATTCCGATGTATTCACCACTGTAAAATGGTGGAATAATCTTCTGAACAACTGAAAAACGTATCTCTTTCACAAACACCTGATGTTAAAAAAAAGACAAAAATAAAAACATTTTGACAAATTGGATGTTAAGTTATTGGAAGTTTAAATGTGGTTCTTTAGATCATCTTGTGAGTTTTCCAGGGTGTGCCCCACTTATTACTTAATGGACACTGGGTTTTTAAATATGGCCTGTTTCAACTATTTCAGCAACAAATTTTCCGAATCTGGAATTCTCTAGGTATATGGGTAAATGAAAGTCTTAATTGTGGCTTCTAAATAAGCTTTTTTTTCAATTTAAAATAATTAAATGTATGTATCACTCTTACTGTGCACTTCCTAAAAAGGCCTGAACTCTTGTTTACGTTGAGATACAAAAAAAAGCAAACATGAAAGGAATTTCTGTGCAGTTTCTCCATTCTTAGTCATGCAGCGCTTTAAAAAAAAATGGCACCAACCTCAGCCACAAATCTCAGTAGTAAGGTGGCAATAAATCTCGAATGGAAAAAATGTGCACACAAACCTTGCTATGTAACAGGAAGTTCTCTTGTTTGAGAGCACTAATCTCTTTGTTGTGCTCCTGACGAAGCTGCTCCGTTCTTAGTCTAAATTGTTTCTCTTTCTGATGTAGCTGCAGGTATAGTTGCTCTATAGTGGACTGCTCAGATGAAAGTTGGTGACCTCTTTCTGTAATGCTCTCCTTCACATTCTACAATAGAGGTGAAATACAGAGTAAGACTAAAGACATCAGAGTGAATGTAAATTAATGTGAACGATTGTCCCCGTAGAGTAATACAGTGAAAATCCACTTGCATTGTCTCCTTCTGTTTGCGGTTTGTTGTTGTCTGAACAGTCAAGGAACTCATGGTTTGGGTCATTTACTTCCATTTGATGCTGTAAAAACTCTGGCTTCACTGAAGAAATGAGGTCATTGCTTACTGTTAAATAGGAGTCTGGGCCTAAAAAGAAAATTAGCAAATTATTGAAAAATTATTTAGCTATTGTTTTAGTCAGGCAATTTACTTAATATCTTTAACTTTTGTTTTTACTTTCTTTGCAGTACATTTTTACCAAAAATAACATGGTTTTTCAGTTTTTGAAAGCAGCTTATTTCTAATCACAACTTAACACTCCAACTTAAATTAGTTTTACAAGCTCTGTTTTAGTAAGATAGTGGACACCATTAAACACCCAGTCAAGCATTGTTGGTAACTGTATGCTTTCAACCTGGCAACAGTTTGGGGAAAGTCTTCTATTCGAGCATTAATGTGCCCCAGTGAACAAAGCAAAGTCTAAAAAGGCCTGGCTGATCAGGTATTGTTTAGACAGTGGATGATTTGCGATCATTCACACACCAACTTGACTACATTCAAGTTCAGTAAGCTTTGCAAAGGCAAACAAGTGCTTGACTATATACCAGTAGGAATTTCACTAGATCATCCATCCATTATCTTTTGCTTTATCCTCTAATAGGGTCGCGCGGGGAAGAGGGAGGGGGTTCCCCATGCACATCCAGGGGAGACTGTTTAGGGCACTGGGCAAATACACCCAGGACAGGGCACCAATCTATCGCTGGGCACTCTCACTCTCACACACACACACATACTAATGTGGAGAAATTTGGAGAATTCAATTGACCTTAATCTATGTTTTAAAACTGTGGGATGAAACCGTTGAACCTGGAGGAAACCCAAGCGGACACGGGGAAAACATGGAAACTCCACCAAGATTGGGATTCGAACCGGGAATCCCTAGTGCTGAGAGGTAACCACTATGCCACTGTGCCACCCTATTTCACTAAATCAATCAGGGGGAAAAAAGGCATGTAACCTAAAATATGTTTACATTATTTTTATTATTTAAAAGGGGACTAGACAAACTATGAGTCAAAACATCTGTAGCTGCTATAAATTTTGAGAAGAATAGTTACTACCTTTAATAATTTGTGTCTGATTAAAAGTGATTTTTCTGTTGTTTTGGCTCTGACTTTTTTTCTGGGCCAGTGTTTTAGTAAAAGTGCCGTTCCTGCTGGTTATGGAAGCCATGGGTAAAGGGCTGATTCCAGCTCTCTTGTTCTTTACAGATGGAACAGCTGTTTTTCCAAGTACCTACAAGGATAGTAATAGGCTATTAATACACCATTGATCATTATAGTTATTACTGAAGTCAGGTGAAGACAGGCAGAGCAATCATCTACAATAAGAGATAATTTTCTCATTCATCATTCAGTCCCTTCATTTAAGATCATAATTATATTATGTTCAGGTCTGACCTTTTCAAAAATAGAACTACTAAAGAATGTTCAGTTACCACATTTGTCATATTTAATTGAAGTTGAGCCTCACCTGTCGCTTCTTGCCCTTGCTGGAGACGTTTAGAGGCACTTTAGAACAAGATTTATCCTGCTCATGCATGAGTCTTTTTACTTCTTCTGAAATGCCTTTGTGTTTGTAACTTGGTGAACACTGATAAGGTTCCATTATTTCAGAGCTGTTCCTATTCAGCTCACTGAAAATCTCAGAGATGTCCTCAGGTTTAGCACTTGCAGTTTGGCACACTGAATCAGATTTTGTAGCTTTCATGTCAGTGTTCACTTCACTACATCAGGAATATAATTTAAACAATGTAATTTATAACGATATAAGAAATTACATCTTGCTTCTTATGTATCTATATTCTTAAACACATACCTGTCTAATGTATGATGACACAAGCCAAAGTTAAAATCTGAATCAGGTCCAACAGCATGCATTAATTCTTCCACAGTAGGTAAATCTTTAACACAAAGATTGTTTTAAATAACTTAATTAGTTGTTAGTTGTTGCCAAATGCGGAAGATTACAATAAATTACATATAAATAGGGTTAGACACCTTCTTCACTAGGAACCCCTCACTAACAAAATACTGTTGCTATAATGTGCAATTATAGCAACAGTAGATTTGCACATTTGTGCAAATGGTGTGGCACTTTATGGAGAAAACCTGGTAGTACCAAAAGCCAGTTTTTTCCAAAAACCATAATGCAGTTTTTCTGTATTTTATGTCATAATTAAATAAAGCTCTACTTTTTAAATAGATTTCTCTAATAAACTGCTTCAGTTTTATGTTGTTTCTAAAATGAGTCTGCCAATAATTGTGTCACATGTGGTTTGTTAATAATTATTTCATAATAGGGGCTTTTAAAATAATGACTTTAATAAGATGTTTTTGTTTTCTGTGTAAAATTACACCAATTTACCTCAACATAAAAAGTACTTATTATTACTACTTTTTTAATATCAGAAAACACCTGACCTGTAACATTAGAATCAGGAATGCTTTATTAATCCCCACCAGGAGGGGGGGATTGCAGAACATCAGTCTTTAACTGGAAAAATCGCAGCAAAATATGGTTATGACTGCAAGAGTCTGTTTAAAAAGTACAATCACTGTACAAAATGTTTAACACATTATTTAAAGCTTTTCAAAATCATTTAACATTCAAATTTTTCAAGCTCAGTTATTATTTTTATTTCATAGCTGTTCTTTGGTTGGATTGAAGCTTTTAAAACTAACAATGTCTTTACTAGAGGATTTACTCTGATAAATAAAATGTTCCTTTTTGTGTGAGCTTGGTTGTCATCAGAGATTGTCTAATAGTATCTTATTAGAATTAGTAATTTATCATTAAATTATTTAATACATTTAAAATGATTTATTACATTTCTAAAAAAAAGAACATTTTTAACACAGTAAAACAATGGTATCAACAATAGGAACAATGCAGACACACAAAGATGACAACCATGTGGGTGTTGCTGGTTTCATAATCAAAATACCTGATTCTGCAGTTGAAGCTTGATGGAGGGGTTTCCTTAAACACTCTGGGGTGGAGGGGTTTAAAGGACTCCCGCTGTACTCTTGCTCTCTCTCATCATTCTCCCCAATCAAGTGACTGATTTGCCTGTAGGCCTCATGCAGATCCTCAACCTCACTTGTACCACTGTGAATATATGATCGCCCTGGACAGAGTAATGTGAGGGGTACAGAAAACATGAGAAAACAGTGGCAATAAAAGGAAAGTCAATTGTTTCGGAAAAAAGAATTTACAATATATGTACATTTACATTTAGTCATTTATCAGATGCAACTCACAAATTAGAAAATATGTCTATACAGAAATAAAATGAACAAAAACCTTATAAATGAAAATACAAATAGTTTTTGTTCTTGTGTATACAGAAAACGTTGCTGGTAATACCAGTATACGTAAACATGACCGGTCAGATTGCGTAGCAGTTATCAAATTCATAAACTTGTAGGCTATGTTAATATCTTACAAAATTCCAAAATCAACACAATAAAAGCAATAAAATGGCTGATTTGAGCAACTCAGTGACCACATAATGCAACCATTTTAAATTGTCAAAGCAACACCAACCTATCAGATAAAATACTGGATTAATAGATTTCCGGCGGCACGGTGGCTTAGTGGTTAGCACGTTCGCCTCTCAGCGCTAGGGATTCCCGGTTCGAATCCCCATCTGGGTGGAGTTTCCATGTTCTCCCCGTGTCTGCGTGGGTTTCCTCCGGGTTCTCCGGTTTCCTCCCACAGTCCAAAAACATGGATCAAGTTAATTGAATTCTCAAAAAAAATTGCCCCATATAGAGTGTGTCTGTGTGAGTGAGTGTGTGTGCCAAGCGATGGATTGGCGCCCTGTCCTGGGTCTATCTGCCCAGCGCCCGAGACGTTCTCCCCTGGATGGGCATAGGGAACCCCACCGTGACCCTAATAGAGGATAAGCGGGAGATAATGAATGAATGAATGAATAATAGATTTCCATCAATCAAGTTGGTTTAGATTACTTCAATATAAAACCGATAACTTCACTACTGCCAAGTTTATTGAAACATTTAAAAAAAACACAAAAAATTAACATTAACAATTAAAGATATTAAAACAAAAAAAAATGTGGGCAGCCCTGTACATGGTGGCTGTGAAACAATTGTTGTTACAAACATACAAAGTACATACAGTGTTAACAGAAAATCAATATACCATATTTAAGATTCTATTGTCCAATCATAATATATAGTACATTTAAAACTTAAATGCCACTGTGGGGTGAATTTAACTTCCCCCAGTGGCAAAAACGTTTATAGTTTAATTATTTTATGACTTGGCTCATAAAAACATGTTTAGGAATTATAAACTATTACCAGTACATGGTAATACTTACAAGATAATGCTTGTGAATACCTGTGACAATCAGTGGCAAATCTGTGTAGGTAACATTTTTTTCCCTTTCATAACATACATAACTGAGAATTGCTTTTCTTTTTTTTTTTTAAGATGCGTAGTTAT
The DNA here is from genome assembly GCA_019802435.1 of Corydoras maculifer. NCBI lineage: Eukaryota > Metazoa > Chordata > Actinopteri > Siluriformes > Callichthyidae > Corydoras > Corydoras maculifer. The sequence goes on from JAFMOD010000391.1 coordinate 2,181,622, forward strand.
TATAAGGAAATGGTTATTATAAAGTGCGTATTTTATAAAAAAAAATTGTAATATGCATTACTTAAACATTTTTAAAGAGACCAAAATACCACCAAATATAACACCATCGATCACTTAAATACAGTTTGTTCATACATTAAGTGCAAGACCATCACTGTTCAAGCAAATCACAAGCCATGGTTGACAAAAGAGGTCTACAGACTCTTGGAAACCAGAAATGATGCACTCGCAGCAGGCAGGAGATCAGGTGGGCCTGTGGACAGCTAGGAAAAACCTGTCCTGGGGCATTAGGAAGGCTAAAAAGCAGAACTCAAGAGAGATCGCTTAGCACTTCAGCGACAGCAACGACACAGAGTCCGTGGTAGGGAATACAGAGCATTACGGACTAAAAGGCAGCCAGCTGTGAAATCACCACCTCTACACTGAATAAGCTGAATGACTTCTTTGCCCAGCTTGGA
>JAFMOD010000391.1:2182324-2195849 GCA_019802435.1 Corydoras maculifer
TGTGTGTGTGTGTGTGTGTATGTGACCAGCGATGGATTGGCGCCCTTTCCTGGATCTATCTGCCCAGCGCCCGAAACTTTCTGGATGGGCATGGGGAACCCCCCGCGACCCTACTAGGGGATAAAGCGGGAGATAATGAATGAATGAATGTTTATTTTGCTTTTATTATCACTAAATAACCACCGACCTCAAGTGTAGCCTTAACACTTCACTTTTAATCAGTTACTTTACTCTGTTACTTCACACTTTAAATGTCACTAATTATTAACTAATCTATTAAATGTGTGTAATTGTAACGTCTACTACTTCACTGTGAGTTTGAGGAAACATAATTTCGTTGCTGTGTATGTCCTGTGCATATTCAGTTCTGACAATAAATCTGAATTTGACTTGTCTTTTGTTACAATGATGATTGACAGTTTGTCATAAATTCAGAATAATCTTTATATCTGCATAACAATCATCATCATCAAGTTCTAAAATTAAGAAAGACTAAATTAAACAAAACTGACAAAAACCTAATATTTTATTTATTGAGGGAAATGTAAACCCTTAAGATTAGCAAATAAATTGAAGGTGAATGTTTTCAATTAATAGGATAGCAATTAGCTGTGAATGTGCACACAAATTTATTTAAAGAACAGTGAGATTTTAAAGACTGATTTTCACACATTTACTTGTGAAAATCTCAGAAGTGTTGTTGGTGCTCATCAGTTTAAACAAATTTAACAGTCTGTGAGGTCAAACCCACAGTAATCTCTAAGCAACTAAAAGCTTTTCTCACATTGTGTTTATTTGTATAAAGTTTGTCTGACTCCGAATTGGTGGTCAATATTCTTTAGAGATAGTTTAGCAGTCTTTCCCAGATGAGTATAATAAACTTTGTAATTATCACCAGAAATCTCATGTTCATAATACATTTCTAAAAATATAAAAATGAAGATCAGACTTCATAGGTTGCTGTTTTTCAGTTAAAACTGGTCACATATTTACCTGTGACTGTTAAACTACCAGTAAAAAAAATCTGACTCTTTATTTAACCCTCAAATGATCTGCCAAACCTAAAGGTTTACATTGATTTGCTATTAAGAGATACGTGATATTAACTTTCTTCAATAAAAAAATGACTTATGTGATTGCTGTGTCTACTGCTATGTTCAAAAATCTGATGACTTAGGCACCAGTCACACAAGCCAGCATTTAGTAACTGAATCAATTTTTAATTCAGAAGACAGGCTTTTACAGATAAATGCTTTTCTGTGTGCTATTCTTATATTTTGGATATTAATATGCAATGTGTTATATTTTAAAATCATAGACCACATAAAATAAAGTAAATTTAAGTAGATACAATTTACCTCACCTCTCAATTATAATCACTGATTGTAATTAGATTATATACTTGTGTATAAGAACATATAGTAATGAACAGACCTGGATTAATAGGCTCAGCAGTCTGGGCCAACTGGGAATCAGGTCCTTCTGTCTTTTTTGTAGCACTTCCTGAAGCCGACACCAAAAATCCATACGTGGAATTCAGGGAGTCATGAAGAGATACTGTTAAAATTAGACATGTTAAACCTTGTGGGAAACTGACATTGTATTCTTACAAAAAAAATAATAATAATAATAATAATAATTACCTTTCGCAAGCATGGCATGTCTTTCAGGTTTCTGCAAAGTCACAGAAAAAAAAAACACAATCAGTGATTTGTACTGACACACAATATATCTATCACACAATATATATACTGCATATATATATATATATATATATATATATATATATATATATATATATATATACATACACACACACATAAATAGACACATTTATTGGATAGGATAGTTGACACATTAATGAGTAATTATCGATCTACAATAGTTTTATATATATGTGTGAAATTTTATCGATTCGTTGTTGCAGCCCTAATATATATATATATATATATATATATATATATATATATATATATATATATATATATATATATATATATATATATATATATATATAAATTCGATTCGTCGGGTCGCGCGATTTCCGCGTTATTCGCAATGTCGTAACCGCTTACGTCACCTGCAGCGCTTCAATAACGCTGGAAACAAATAGCGGGTTGAACAGAACGAGGCGGAGTCTGCAAAACAAGTTGATAAATCGCACAAATGAAACACAGCCAACGCAGAAAAAGCTTCCGTTGAAATCCAAACTGCGGGAGCATCACCTTAACACAAATAAAGAACGTGGAACATGCAGTTCTGTGAAAATGAATCGACCTGCACGGAGCACCACGGTGATGATACACCACCTGAAACTAAACACTGATGAGGGTGAAGCTGAACAGCAGATAAATCACTACAACATCCCGAGCTTCTTTAGCTTTGAAGTGAATCAACATCACACTACTAGACCGGCAGAGCAGACATTTCACACAAGAGGTTTTTTTTTTGTAACTAATTTGTTAATTTTTTTTTCTTTCAATAGCTGATTGTTAATTAGTTCATTTGTTAATTTTTTTTTTCCAATAGGCTACAGAACAGACAATTTGTTTCATTACTGAGGGCAAATAAGTATCATGTTATTTGGAGTTGACTTTTGTTGGTAAGTGAGGGATGTTTAGATGATACATTATTTCTTTCATTGTGCTTTTTATTAATTACAGGAAATGTTAACTTAAACATTTTGAATAAAATTACTATATATATAATACTATACTATAAAATAATTTTACTGAAAAGCATCCATCTTTGGATAAAAGTGTCTGCTAAATGATTAAATGTAAATGCAAAGACATTGAAATTTTATTTATTTATTTATCCGAATAATCCGAAAAACAAAAAAAAACATATACACATACACACACATATATATTTATATGTATATAAAAAAAATAATAGAGAAAATTACATTATTTACAGCACTGTGAGTGCCATTTAGCAAATTTTTTTTTCAATGGCTCATTTCTGCACCCGTATTAAGCGCAGATGTGATAACCCACTAATACTAATAAAGCTGCAGCTTATAATGACAAAAACTAAACAAAAAAAAAAACTGTCCTATTGTTCAAGTTCTTAATGTTAAATTTATATTTTTGACAGGCTGGGTACTCATTGTGAACTCGAGTATTGAATAATGCTCTAATTAACAAATGTATTGCATATTTTAGACCAATTATGTATCCACCAAACAAGTAAAAATTGCTTCCATTATTACATTTTCTCATCATTTTCTTATCGATTTATATTATTTATTCATTTAATGGACAGTTTTATGACCAGGCAGCTCATCTGTATGTAAAAAAGCTGTATGCACTTGATACAGATCTTAACAAAGTTTAAAAATGAACACACCTTCACATCAGGTTCCTTTATATTTGCGTCATCTTCAAAATCATCACTGTAGCTTGGGGAAGCTGTAAAGCAATAATATGCTATGTTTATTATTTAAACTGAAGGTTTTTCATGTAAAAAATGTTCATTGATAAGATGAAAAGCTTATTGGCAATACTGCATTGCAAGGCAGACATGCAGTCCTCTGCTTATGACTCACAAACCATCGTAAAAAAAGAAACCAGCATTAAAGTTAAAGCCCTAAAACAGCATTCTAACAAAATTATATGAACAATGAACACATTTTCTACCCGATTAGGTACACATCCATGTTTTCTTATCGTTTATCCATGTTATCAGTACCACTTACCAAATAAAAATGCATTTTGTATAATTACAATGTTAAGTTGTACTAAATTGGTTACATCTGTACATGGTGTGTATTGTGCTAGTGAGATGTAGGAATTATTAAACACCTTCACATCAGTCCACTGATTGGGACTCTATCAGACACATCAATCTTTTTGCTCCAATTTGTAGGTGCCATCTTTTAAAAGCATCCTTATTCAGTGCTCACCGGATGCTAATGACTGGACATATTTTTGGTGGATTATTTTTATTCCAGCAGTATCACAGAGGTGCTTATAAATTCCAGCAGCAATGCCAGATCTAAGATACCAATGCTACACAATAACACACCACCTGACCTATGGTGGTCCTGAGAATCAGAGAGAGTAGTTTATCCTCCTACTCAAAGAATGAGCCGCCTTACTAAAAGGAATGAATAAATTGGACAGTGAGGTATTGTCAGATGAATAGCAAAACTCTCTAACCTGGGTTGTCTTCAACAGAACACAAAAGTTCTCCATCCTCTGCACTTTTGTCCTCATTTGTAAACTCAGCATGTTTTTCCCTAAAACACAACAAATACTAAACATAAAAATAATCACCCTTCAGTTACATTTATTACATTTTGCAAACGAACTAATTCATAACAAACAACCTCAAGCTAATATAAAGGAAATAAGGTTGCACTGGAACTTAATCTGCTTGGTCTTGTATCCCATAGAGTATTCCATCTGTTCTCATTGGGTTGTCCTGATTTTTGCAGCCACACAAAGCCAATGATCTGTATGAAAAATACTTTAAAAAGACACAAACCTACAGCTGTATGATTCCAATTCATTGACTGGTCTTGAATGTTCTACCACAGACTTCCCATTTCTGTTAATGTGGGAAAGAGATGTTTTCTCCCTCTGCTCATATTCTTCATTAACAGCATGCAGGCCTCGAAATCCTGTACTTGGAGCATGTTCAGATATGATCAGTGAATCTGTGAGAAAATGAAAGAGCAACGCAATAGAGGAATGATTAAAAGTTTGCATCAATTATTGATTTAAAATCAGCCTTAACTTAAAGACAAACCTTCTGGTTCCAAACTGTCTTTGCTCAACATCACTGCCTCTGTCCTGGTCTCAATCTTAAAGCTTTGAGCTTCATCAGCAACTTCTTTAGAGATTTGTGACTTCCTTAATGATTTGCGGAACGTCTTTCCAAGCTGCATTGATTCTACCAGGAATATATATTCAGATCAAAGCATATTAAAGTACAGTGTGAAATATATAATTCAGACTTTTAAAGATTGTTTTTATTTTATTTTTGATTTTTGATTGAGCAAATTACTGATATTTCTGTACTTTGCAATGCCTTTAGTGTCATGTGTTGATTTGTTAACTACAGAAAGTTCAGTTGTCCATTGCCAAACCAAATTAAACTCTTACAGAAACATAAGAGTTACGAGAAAAGGCCTTAAAGGAGTCTTACCTTACTTTAGTTGCTTTGAATAGAATCACATTATAAACAGAATAAATATACAATACAGTAAACAATATTTCATGCAGCCTAAAGTAAACCTACTGATGTCAATTACGACTGCTTTACGTTTTCCTTTTTTTTTTTTTTTTTAATTAATTCAGTGTGAATCTACATTAGGAGTTAGGTTACATTAGGTGCTGTTTGTAATGGATAAAATTAGTCATTAGCGCTAGCCTAGACTAGCCAACCTCAGCTTTTCAAAACAGGTTGGGACAAGACATCCTCTAATGGCAACTACTACTATAGCTCCCTCCGATTTAATGATGACAGCAATGATTAGGTTTATTCCTAAACTTATTCCTAAATCTGAAAACTGTAACTTTAATAACAAACAAATGTACAATGAACTGTTTCTGCATTGTAAACTATTAGCACTACTTATCCAGTTAGAATTAACTCTCAGTCTAAAGAGTGACCCTTTTTTGTTCTTTACGTCTTATTTGTATGTGGATGTCAGTTAGGGGTTTGAATTTTGAACAAGTGTTCTTATGTTTGTTGAAAACATGGTTTGATGCAATACATTTTTTCCAGCAGTGACAAGTGATAACTATGTGTCTCCTTAAACAAAACATTAAAGTTGTGGGTCCACAAGATCTTAATCAGTGGTAAATCTCCAACAAGTGTTTGGACAAACAAAATCCACAGAAGCCCTGCTTAGTCAAGAACTAGCTGCTATTGTTAGTGAGGACCCAAACACTGATATCCAAAATACTAGGGTGAATTGCACTCTTGCAAAAAGAAGGTCAGTATTGTTAATATCAAGTCTTAGCCTAAACGTAACTGTCAATACAAGTTCAAAAATAACTTTGAAATGTTTATAGTTATAGTATAGCATAAAATATGACAAAAGGATCTAAAAACACTAAAGCAGTTACACTGCAAAAAGCTAAACTTGTGTCAGTCCAAAAACATCCAGTCCTAACTGTATTCAAACTAAATAATAAACATAATTTAGAAATGCAATAAAAATAATATGAAAATATATTTTGAAAAACAAAACAAAAGTTGAAAAAGAACAAAAGTACCATTCATGAATGAAACACTGTTACTGCTTTCATTGATTGGATTAACTGAGTCAGATACACTGTCTGAGATGCTTCTTTCTTCTGAATCACTGTACAATTCAGATGTTTGGTAGTCTGCAGCATGTTCATTGTCACTCTTATTATCGGTCTTGAAGGAAGTTTCTGAATTAGTTAGATGCTTCTTGCCATTACTGCTAGTTCTGTCAACAGGTTTGCTACAGGATATACTAGGTACTAACAATAAAGTTGGAGGACAGAGACATGGGGGCAAGACGAAAAAACAAGTGAGCTGAAAAATGAGCCATTGATTTAATTATTTGCAAACCAGCCATCTAACAATTTGGCTAAATTGGGCCAGGTAAATTAAATAAGAGGACACAAAACTAGAAATAAGGGAAGCAAAGTTACAACTCTAAGCAAATAAATGGAGGGGGTAGAATATAAGAAATTAGTTATACCCAGAGTAGGACTCTGTACTTTCTCTCTCTCCTTCTGAAGGTCCCCAGTCTGGCCTTTTTTATTTTTTATGTATTTACACTTAATAGAATCTGGATCAACAAGCAAGAGATTAATAAAAATAAATTCAATTCGTACTCTTAATTTGGTATAATTGTAAAGTGACATGCTATAATTACATGGGTAAGTGTAGTCATTTTGACTTTTATCAGCAATCAACAACCATGATCACCTTTACTATTTACACCTTATAATTTTTCATCACTGTCAGAGTCAAAACTAAACCACAGCAGCATAAGTAATCTGAAACTGAAAAGCAAACCAGGGCATAAATCTGTGACTTATGAAGTCCTTACCGGCAACATCATTTTTGTAGAGATACAGTACAGTACATGCAATACTCAATACATACTTAAATATAAATTTCCATTTTAGACTTGTCTCTCTTCATAGTGTCAGATGATTACACTATGTATGAAAGTTATGTCATCAATTGGTTTCACTGAACATTGCAGTGAATAGAAAAATCAAATGGTCCCACCTTTTTTCCCTAGACCCCAACATTAAAAAAAAGTTATTTACTAATTACATTTGAAACAAAAATTTGTTTATACATCAGCAGTATTTCTATGATGCAGCATTTAAAATGAAGTACACATCTTTTAGTACAGGGGATGCACAATATTAATTAACATCCTGTGTGCTACTGAACTTACCTTTACCCTCAGTTGGGTCATTTTCATTTTGTTCCTGCCACCAGGGCACAAGTGGCTGGCTTTTCTCTACCTGTGGTTTAGGACGTTTTCCCAAATTATCCAGGACACTTGGGCGCACAGAGCTTCTGCACAGGTCACCAGAGTCCTCAGACACTGACTATGAGTCAAGAAAAAAACCACAACTTGAACCCGGGACTATTAACCAAAGCAGCACATTCTTATGCACAGTTACTCTGCTTTTGAAACAAAGTTGAGGAAAAAAAAAAAAGAAGAAGAAAATGATGTTTTAAATACAATGTGGTAGAGAGCTTTTTAGACTAAGTAAATAATTTAGTCATTTATTCATGTTTATTGAAGTGTTACATGCCCTTTTGAAATCATTCTTGTTTAGACATGCCATTTCGTACCTAGTACAGTATTAAATCAAAACATCACAATAACATTTTACACTCTAAAAGGTCTATCAGGACATATGTGGCCATTTTAATCCCATATTTGTTCAACTGCTTTTGACTGAACAAACCATGACAGTTAACTGCTTGGAAATTTACATAAATAAAATAAAATAAAATAAAATAATAAATATTCCAAAAACATAATTGGGCCACTTATAAAAAAAACTAATTTGTCCTAAAATAACCTTAATTTTTGTTGCTTGAATGTCCTGCAGAAAACTATTATGTATGAAAAATAAACATTGCCAATATGTTTATATGTACGTAAGAGGATTCAGAAACAATCTACAAATAGAAGAAAATATATTTATGCTGTTTCTCAAAGGCAAACATGATATAAGTGATAGAAGTTGATAAAATTGCTCACCTCTTCCAAGAACTGTTCAAACTGTTGATCCAGTTCCTCTTGTGTGAGTCTGTTTGTCATTGTGAGTTTGTAGTGATCACTTCCCAGCGGTCTGATCGTTCAATCTAAACCCATCTCACTGCTAGCTGCAGCAAAAGCTAAATCATCTACGCTGGCCAGAATATTGCTGCAGGATTTTGATAGAAATAGATGTTTACATTTGATATAAGTTATGGTTTGATCTTTGGGGTTTAAGAGGCTTTCACTAACTGGAAATCGCCTGACAGAAGATTAGTTTGAGAAAGAGTCGATTGCGCTGTTATTGGAACCGAATCTGGAGTCAGTTCAAATTTAAAAACAGATGTGAAAGGTTGTTCACGAAACAAATTAAGCAATTCAATTAAATATGGAATCGGCATTGCGCATAAGAGCTTATGTTAACCGTGTCACAAACAAGAAACTAAAATATTACTAAATAAATAACAATTTTAAAATAATGCTTGCTTAAAAATACGCAGGAATCAACGTTGAGTAATGAGAGTAAACAGCGCGTATATCTATATAACTTTGTTTGAAGTCGTTAAGGAAATGTATTATATTGTTATATAATGTTGAACCAACTGAAATCGGAGTCGACTCGGAATCGCTGAATTAACTCAATCGTGTGAATTAAGCAAGCGACATTTTTTTTAAAAAACACTTCGGCTAAATTAAACGAAAATAAAGCGTAAGCGATCTAGCTCAATGTTTGCTGTTCGTTTCCACTCTGAACGCAGCGCATCACCGAAACAGGTAAAGTTCTCGCTCTTGTTGTTTGTTGTCGTTTGGTTCCCGCGAGATAGCCCGCGTACGAGGACTGATTCCGCTTCTTCTTCTTCTTCTTGTGTTTTAGCGGTGTTTGTTATCCCCGCGCTCATTTTCGCCACCTACTGCTCCGCTCGTACGTTTCATCGTCGCGATTATCTGTTCAGCCGTGAGGTGATTTTTATTCTAACTGATGACGATCCCAGGAGATCCAGGAGGCCCTTTTGCTATTCATCTCTCAATATTATCAAGGGTCCTTATCCAATCAAGTTTCTCTGTTACAGATGAATTAAACATTTTTCAATATTACCCTAATATAATACAAATATTACATTTACATTCAGCAGGAGATTTTATCCATTGCAAATTACAAATGAGAACATCACAAGTCATGAAAACAAACAGCAATGAAGAAAACCAGCTACACTGTAGAATTATAAAACCTGATCGTATGTATGTACGTATATATGCTGCCCCCCTCCCTTTTTTTACAACAGGTATTTGTTAAAAAGATGCATCTTCAGTAGCTTCTTAAAAATGTCAAGAGACTCTGCTTTACGGACAGAGTTGGGAAGATCGTTCCACCATTTTGCAGTGGTGATGCCACGGAGTGAGAATTAGCTGAGTGAGTGAGGTGGAATCGGCAGGCGACCATCATCACTGGAGTAAAGTGAATGAGCTGGTGTGTATTTTGAAAAGATAGAGTTAAGGTAAGAGGGGGCAGATCCAGATGGCCCTGTAGCCCAGGGTCAGTACTGAATGCGAGCAGCTACAAGGAACCAATGGAGAGAAACGATTAGTGGAGTGACATGAGTTCGCATATACAAAGAATATGCAGGTTATTACACAAAATAATGACAACCCAATATCAAATTCAATTACAATTAGGTCACGTCTTCCAAGCATGACCGCATAAGATTTCTGTCATTTTGTCAGTCAACTCTTACAGTACGGAGATCTTTGTACTTTTTCAGTTATGCAATATTATCATTTCAGCTGTTATTAATCCAACTTTTATCTAGTGGAGCTTGTTATTTGTTAGTCCAGGGATTTCCTTTCTGTCTCCTAGAAGGCAAAGACAAGTTCGAATTGATGAGACATGTCCCAGCCTCACATTTTCCTCTTTTACTGTTCCTGAGCAGAACAGACTACAGCACTGCCTCACTATTCTGCCCATTATGAAAGGAGTGAAGCGACCTCTTTCACTGGTGTGAGGTTTTCCCACAAAATTACCATCAAATCCACAATGGTGGAATATTCAGTTAAACAACAAGTGTTTAGTGCTTGACATTAATACAATTACCGGCTTCTTCAAGGCATCATCTTCGAAAATGAACTTAAACAAAGACTGTCAGCCAGTCCCTTCCATTCACGCATCTGAATCACAAATCTTTGAGCGCTTGGGCAAAAAAGTAAAATAGTAGAGCAGTGTTACATTTATATGGTTCCATGTCATATATGACTGAACGGTTTTTTTTTTGTTTGTTTTGTTTATTTTTTGTGTAAATATAATTTCCTGATTCAATAAAATCCCCTGCACCGCAGTGGCTGCCCTATTTCCAATTCTTTGCACAACTCGCATCTTCACAATTATTACCTCAGTATTTCTGCTGAATGCAATTTCATATCTCCTTTTCCCCCATACATTTGAACAGTAGATCTATATGGTAAATCAAAATAACACTGACCATCAATACCCTTATGTAGACATTGTCACCCCTTAACTAAAACCAGTGGTACTGCAGTTGGATACTTTTGTATTTGCCATATAAAAGATGTTCTGCTTCTAATAATGTAAAGAAGATGAGAAATTTTGTTCACAATAGAGACTCATTCAAAGAGAAAATGAAAAACGAAGCAACTGGTAAAATTAAATATGTTCTTTAAGACATTAGAAATTGGACTATTGGACTACATACTGGTAATCCCTCCATGTATTTACCTTCCAGACCCATAAGTTCTGTCTATTGAAAAGCTTCCTGAAAGACACTGATGCCTGGCATCCATCATATATTACCTGTGTATTGTTGTTACAATCATTCCACAGTCATATTTTATGCTTAGGAAAAGCTATTTTCTTGTCTTTACTTTGGCCTGTTTATCCAGCATTTTTTAAAGTTTTTTTTACTGTTATTCTCTATTCTACTAGAAGCACATTGTTGCATCTGATAGCTGACAAATAATAAATATTAGTTTTATACAATCCTAACAGGTCTCAAAATTTTATTCTTAATTGGCTCATCAGAAATGCATCTCACTTAAATAAAATCTACCTGATAAAATAATACTTAAGCAGTGCATTATCCTTAATAAATGAGTTCACTTATCATAATAGCACTGTTAATTATTATCTAATTTAATGTAAGTTTAGACAATACAGTAAAGTAAAGGCAGCATTTTATCTGTGCATGAAGGAAAATACATTTTAACATTTTGCGATAAAGTTATATATTTGATTCCAGGCACAAACTATGCATATGGATTAAATTGGTCAAACAAAGAGTAATACCCTATTTTTCTTTATCTAAAAGTTGAAATGATTACAATGGGATCATCTGACCTGTCAGCTTATAAATATAACGAAAATTTTAAATGCACCTTTTGTTTATGAAATGTGACTGTGTCTGTTTAACACGTTATCCGCGATTGCTCTAGGATTACACCTGCATTGCAGTTACATTTTATCCACTTTTGAAACATTTATGAATTTATAATCAAATCTAAAATAAAGGAAGACAATAAAAACAGAACAAATTACATTTTGCCATTTCCCAATACACTTGTGAAATTAAAAAGAAAGCACAATCTCTTCCAGTTCACTGGTTTCACACATTTTAGGTATCATTAAAAGAAAAAGGGCATTACATCATGTTGTCATGTTGTACATCAACAATTAAGCCACTTTGGCCAAATTAAGCCAAAATTAAGTCTTGTGTATAAACGTACTAAGTATACACAAATCAACAATTTGTAGAACCATCTTTACCAATAAGTTAAAAGTAAATGAAAGTTATTGGTAAAGGACCTCTTCTCTCACTTCTCTGCAATCCAAATAAAGAAAATGGCTTGAATCTGGTCTGTCTTTAGATTTAAAAACATACCAGTATTCACTCACCACCTTCTCAAGGTACGTGACTGCTGCTAAATCCTAAAGTTCTTCCAGTCCAAGGTAACATGCATCTCAACATGTTCACACTTTATTTTGTACATTTAACACTTTACTTAGTCCATCTTCTTTCCCTCCCAACACTTCTCTGTCAGGTGATGTTTTGCAACCTTCTTTACAGTGAAGATCACATGCATCAGAAAGCTTTCATACTTACCATTTTCACAGCACTACATTGCTTTTACCTTTCACCTTACCTTACACAGAACAACCTCTTTGATCCCAATCAGTCTAGTTTTAGGTGTGGTCATTCTACTGAGACAGCATAAATCTAAATCCTCTGTCCTTATTCTGCTGAACCTCTCGGAATCATCATATTTTACTGTCTATTATATTCAAATTAGGCTTCTCTGGTACGACACGAGGATTCCAACTCTCACCAAGTACTTATTGCTCAGAGCTCTGTACTTAGTCCCCTCCTCTTTTTATTATACATAACCTCACTGTGCACAGTCATTTAGGCATGGTTTCTTTTACCACTGCTTTGCTGACGACACCCACCCAGATTTCTGCCTGCATTACCGACATGTCTGTCATCTCAAATTAAATTGCGCAAAAACATAGCTTCTCATAATTCTAGCTAAACCCTCAGTCCATCGTGACAGCGCCCTATCCTGGGTGTATCTGCCCAGGGTCCGATACGTTCTCCCCTGGATGGGCATGGGGAACCCCACCGCGACCCTAATAGAGGATAAAGCGGGAGATGATGGATGGTATTGCATATGAGAAAGAAATTATATTTCAGCTATTTAACTATTTCTATGCTTTAAGTTAAGTTATATTTAGAGTATATATACAGTCCATATACATATACAGTCTATTAATTTTGCCAAATTTGATATAGAGATTTTTTATGTTATATGAGGGACATTCATAAACACAAATTTTCTTATTCTGCATTTATATCATGTTATTGATGTCCAGGTAGTTGCAGCACAATATTATATTCATCATAATGTTCTGTAACGTACATTTATTATTGTGGCATTAGGGCCAATAAACTACAGACAATACAGTATATGGCCCTATATAAAAAAATAAATAAATAAAGGGAACACTAAAATAACACATTCTAGATCTCAATGAATGTGACTCCACTACTCATTTCTCACCATTGGCTCCCTGTAGCTGCTCAGTATTAAATGTATTTGTGCCTGTTAAATATTTTGAAAAATATTTTGCTTAATATTCATATACTGCATATATTATTTCTGTATTTAGATAATTAATTTAACTTGTGGCACGGTGACTTAGTGGTTAGCACGTTCGCCTCTCAGCGCTAGGGATTCCCGGTTCGAATCCCCATCTGGGTGGAGTTTCCATGTTCTTCCCGTGTCTGCGTGGGTTTCCTC
>JAFMOD010000391.1:2200239-2223160 GCA_019802435.1 Corydoras maculifer
TCAGAATTTTAAGAGTTAAATAATTTTGAAGTTAAATTAATACAAAAAAATGTTATATGACTGGTAACTTCACTTTATAATTCATTCATTCATTCATAATCTTCCGCTTATCCTCTATTAGGGTCGCGGTGGGAATCCCCATGCCCATCCAGGGGAGAACGTCTCGGGCGCTGGGCAGATAGACCCAGGACAGGGCGCCAATCCATCGCTGGGCACACACTCACTCACACAGACACACTCTATAGGGGGCAATTTTTTTGAGAATTCAATTAACTTGATCCATGTTTTTGGACTGTGGGAGGAAACCGGAGAACCCGGAGGAAACCCACGCAGACACAGGGGAGAACATGGAAACTCCACCCAGATGGGGATTCGAACCGGGAATCCCTAGCGCTGAGAGGCGAACGTGCTAACCACTAAGCCACCGTGCCGCCCACTTTATAATTGGTTTTACAAAATAATGATTTTTCTTTCAGCACATTTGCACAGAGATAGTGATAATTATCTAATTTAAAGTATGTTGAAAATTGTGTCTATGAAAAGCCACACCATACAAACTTAAAAAGGTGGCAGAATAAGCTTGAGAATTAAATAAAATGGCTCATAATAGACAGAGACAGGGCATAAATGGTAACATCTATACACAAGTACGACTTCTGATACTTGCTTCCTGATGATCATTGTGACAAATAGTTTTATTCTATTTTAAATATTTCCATCCATCCATCCATTATCTTCTGCTTTATCCTCTACTAGGGTCACGAGGGGGCTCCCCATGCCCATCTCATGCCCAAAGTTCCCCATCCAGGGGGTTCCTTATTCCTAACAACTCGGGCGCTGGGCAGATACACCCAGGACAGGGCACCTGTTTATCGCTGGGGGCAATTATGGGGCAATTTGGAGAATTCAATTTGACCTTAATTTATGTTTTTGGACTGTGTGAGAAACTGGAGAACCTGGAGGAAACCCACGCAGACACGGGGAGAACATGGAAACTCCACCCATATTTGGGATTCGAACCGGGAATCCCTAGCGCTGAGAGGCGAATGTGCTAACCACTAAGCCACCGTGCCGCCGGTATTTTAAATATTTATACATTTTAATTATATTTAATGGCAGTAACAAATGTTATTAATGATTATTAATCGTGTACCTTTAAATTTGGATGTATGTTTGTATTGCAGTGCTTCATGTACAGCTGTATATGTAGTAAATAAAAATGTCAGCACAAGTCTTTTACCAGACGCTGCTGCTTGGGATTATGGGAACATCTGTCCTAAGGCAAATAAAAAAAGCATATGTCGTGCCCCTGTATTTTGTTTCTCCAAACACGTAAACATAGATTTTTTTTCCTTTGCTGTCAGCTCATTCCAACTCTCAACATCATATCAAAGCCTTGCCACTTCACTACAAAATGAATTAGACTTTTAAATGAACTCTGCATGCAAACAAGCCAGGCATGAGGCAGCGGATTGAGAAGAGACATGAAGACATAGGCAGGCATTAGCATTTCATTTGCAAAAATTTAACGTCAAGTTATTCAGTTTCATTTTTTTTTATCTTACTTTATTTCCACATTCCACAGCTTGCATCCACTTTTATGCAAAATATGTTGCACTTGCATTTAGTTGTTTCTTTAGTCTCTTTGCTAGCAGTGTTAAGGATGTGGCCAGTGTATGTCTTGAACAACTTAATACCCTGCCATTATTTGTCATATGCGGTCTTTGGTCTCATGCGGCAGGGACCTTCATGCTTACTTTTACCAGGATGTTGTTCCTTGTCACAGAGTGTCCCAGCCATACCAATGGGCAGACTCAACCCTAAGATCTCACAAATATAGGTCCAAAGAGAAGATACAGGTCATTTTAAATCTCTTTGAAATAATTTTATCCATACATCAAAGTTATTAACTTTTGTGATTCATAACATTGTTGGAATCAAGTTGGGGATTATGAATCAGAAGCCATACCTGAAAGACAGAAGGCTTTTCTTTAAAGCACTGATAAAACAAACTATTCTGATGTTCAAATTTAAGCCATCAAACTTTGCTTAATATCAGGTCAGTTAATGCAGTGCATTTCAGTACTCTTTCATTATTTTAACAGGACATCAACCCTGTTATTTCCTGAATAAATATTAAAGCTTACACACACCAATCAATGCGTCTAGGAGAGATGACAGTCTAACCCCAGGTTAAAGAATATAGCAATATACACAGCACCTTTACAGCACCTGGTAAACTGGTTAAGCAGTGGTCAGACAGACAAATTCTGCATTATTACCAGTCAAGTGTTCATGAGGTACCCTGTCGTTAAATGAAAAAGTTTTAATGAAAATAAATGCAAGATGCAAAACTACACTGCACTACAGAAAAAATACAATGTTGCTGTCAGTCTGTGTATATTACTCAGCATTCACTCAGAGTGAATTACTACATATATAGTAGATATTTCTAGTTGATTTTCATTCAGCTAATGCACAGAGGCCTCCGGCAGCCAACAAGTCATCCCAACTTAGGATCATATTAAGTAATGTAATGGGTTCACATATAAGGGTCAGCAGAGAATATGGCTGATGTGAATAAACCTGTGTTTATTAGTGTGTTCTGTGTTTATTGTGTTGATGTATGCATTGTGTTATTAAACATAATAAAATTAATGTTGATGAGTAATAAAACCAATTACATATATTTAAAATAGTACTAAGGTATGCACGAAATAAACTAAAAGACTAAATCAAGTTTTGTTATTAGTATTAAAATACATGCATATATATATATATATATATATATATATATATATATATATATATATATATATATATATATATATATATATATATATATATATATATAATCATTGTGTTCCTGAAATATTTATTCTGCAAATACATTTAGATTAATATATAAGAGTTCCCTTGATGGCAGTGGTATTTTTTTCAGTTCAAAACAAAATGAATCTACCTCATATATTTTAAGGTAATGAATTCCCAGATTTGAAAGCAAAACACTTTGTCTTTTCTAACATGAAAAGTATTTGCTTTCCCTTTATGGTTTTTGGCAAACATACAAAAAGATTCTTTGATAATTTTTTCTTGACCACTCATGTTTTACCTGATTGCCATTTTAGTGACAACTGAAACAGTTGGAATTGTAATGTGTGCTTATACGTTTTATTTCTTTTAAATTTTTGATGAATGCAAACGCAGACTAGAAGACCTGAATTTATTCTAAAGATTATGGAAATTGCTGTAGGCATTCGAAGCTTGACTTTAATGGTAGTTTTTAAACATGAAAATATCTGAGCCCATTTTAAATCAAAAATCAAAGAAGAATCAGAGATGAAAGAAAACCAATTTCAGCTTTTCTGACTCAATCAAACCCTGAAAGCATAATGATCGAAAATACCATCAAGACTCTCATCTACTTCCTTCACCTAGGGCCTTTTTAACTGCTTTCTTGTGTGTTTTAAAACTTAATTAACTGATAGGTTTGTGCACTAAATTTTCTACTCCAAATAATCAAACTTATATGTTTAGTGAAAAGGTATTTGTACCACTACACACACACTTTTGTTAGAAAAGATAAAAGTGTGCATATGACACAAGCAAGGGCAAGTTATTACTTAAAAATCTACTCATAACTTCATATTCTCCATAGGCTGCTGCACCACTAATTACAACCATATTGTAAATTCTTATGTGACCTTATGGTTCAATAAAAAGGCAAATAAATGACTAAAACAGAATGAGAGGGGAATACTAAATTAGTCTATAGAAGTTGTAACATAATGAAAGATCAACAGTAATAATCTGCTTCCAGTCTATTAAAAAAGTAAAATAAAATAATTATAAATCAATCCCAACCAATATTTTTAAATGCCCTCTATAACAATGCACATAAATGTTAAAGATGTGTTAAGTTTTTCTGCATGGTCTTATTCACATCCACACACTGCGGAAGCTTTCTTTAAGTGCCCTTTTGTTTGATATTCTTTGCACTTCTAAGAAGTATTACATTATTAATTAATGTTATAACCATTTCAACTTGTTTTATTATCAGGTAAAAAGAACCATAGTGAAGGGTTTAACAATATATTACAATGCAAATATTGAACTACTTGTGTCCACTACTAAATGTGTCCAGTCTGAAATATTTACAAGCAGTGAATATCTGTGAAAAAATTAATCAAAGGAAACTGGGCTACGATGAAGGACTATTATGACCAACCCATAAAACCAAAGGGTAAACCACTACCTTTTTGAATAACTATAAATTTGGCAAAGGTACAAAAAATATTTCTTAAAATGAAAAATATTCATAATAAATATTAAAACTTCTGTAGTAAGGAACAGAAGGTGAGATTTCAACATTGTGCAATTCACGTGGGTTTTATTTCACATTGCTTCACTCTGTTAAAAAAAACATAATGTACTTTTTTTAACACTTCGTGCTTTCTTGACTTTGATTCTACTTCGTAAATGTACTTTGAATTATACAAAACATTCTGTCTTCATTTTCCACTAAATTCCTCTATAAAGAAAGAAAAGCATTTTATACATTTGCAGCTAATAAATCATATTACAGATTTTCTGTGGCCAAATTAACTTTCATATAAAAGCTTTTCTCAAGGGGGTTGCTGTAAGTCTTGATGCCCTCCATGCATCAACAAATTATAAATGTATGACAGCTTTCATTGTGTCAAATATGTCTTTGCACTCTGTTATATCAAAAAGGTTCAGGTATATATGTTTACAAGAACAATAAGATAAATTTCTCTTTGAAATGCATGGATCAGCTAAGCATATTTTCTGAGCACAGGTCTCGGACATTGTGATCAGACAGTAACTCTGAATATAAAATGATCACACAGTACACTTGTTATCAGAAGTATATTATTATAAGGTTGAATGGAGTCACATGCATAAAACTGTTTTATAGTCACTAAATGGATGTTCTGGCTTGTACTCTGGATTCAAATATTGTAATTATAGCGTAATTAAAAAGTTGTAATTAACCCAAAACTTGGGTATGGATAAAAAAAAAAATCCAAAAGTAATCCAAGAAATGTAGCCCATGACCTCAGATTTATATGAGATATTCATATATATTATTTTAGCTTTATTGCTCGAAAATAAGATTCATCATTAGAAAAACATGTTTTGACAGAATGAAACATAAAAAAGTGCCATGGGGTTTGCTTTTAAAATATATTACTTCACAAAACATTTCTTTTGAAAAGCACATGTTTCATGTAAAAAATGTTAATGGCATTTTCACACAGATGCAAAAATCCACAGAGAATTTATACTCAATATTGTGTTTGACAGATTTATACCCATAAGAGAAGCTCTCACTCAGTTCTCCTATTTTTCATCAGGGAATGAGTCATCATGGAAAGCACTCTTTGTGACAGACTGGTGCCCAGTCTTTTCATTGTAGCAGCATGGCAACCATGCACTTAAAAGCTAATTATTTTTATCTTTATTTTAAATTTTGGAAGAGGCCAATCATCACTCAAGCAGATGTTTTGTTTCATGGCTTAAATTACTGAAGCGTGACAGTCACAATAGAATGGCCAAGCCTGGAAAACAATGTCATTTGACAATGACAAATGCTTATAGCAGGCCTCAGATAAGTAGATTTTATTATGTTGCCAAATATGTACTTATTTATTTAATGTTATTCACTGCATCATAAACCAATCAGGTGCATATAAAGACCACCTTAATAAACAATAGTTGAACATGATGCCAAAAAGAATAAGCAGGAAAAAAGAAAAGACTGAAAGTTTACCAAAGCCTATCTAAAATTTATCCCATAGAGAGAAGATGAACAGAAAAAGAAGAGCACATGCAGAGTGAGATGCCTCAGGACCTATTTGCTAATCAGTGTTTGAGACTTAAAAACAACTCTGAGCCTTTACAAACAAGTTAGATGTCCAAGCTTTTGAACATATGTCAAAAGCATTTAGAAAGTCACTTTATAGATTATGTAAGAGTAACACTGCTTCAGAATTTAATGAAAATATTGTGTTCAATGAGTTAACAATTTCTCATATGATAAAAATAACAACATAATATTTTTTAACAGTGAATGTGAACATGAATTTTAGCAAAGCTTCTGATCACAGCTAAGTGTACTTTATACACTCTAATAATTAAAAGACAACTTTCAGGTACAGGGCATATGCCACCATCATAATGTGTGAGCATAATATACAACATGAAGGTTTGAAGACCTTGAAACGAACACAACGTTCTTGAGGTTTTGTAGTGTAACACAATGCCTTAATCAGGCTGTGAGCAGTATTATTCTGCTTCATGCTCATCAAACAGCAACAGGAATAATAGCACACAACATGCAGTTTAGAAAAACTGTTAAGATTTAATAAGGTTAGATATTAAGGTTACATCACCAAGAGCTGCCCATCTGGTTGGTCATAAAAAGGATATCAATCCTTGTCCTTACAGCTAGGTTCCCAGTTTACTATGAAAACTGACGGTAGAACTGTTTGTAAATACAGACAACTCTAGCTAAGGGAAACACCGGTCACTTAACTGGCTGAGTTCAGCTTTAGAACAAAATTCGACAGATTGATATCAGTTTACCTGTGTTAGCAATCAATGTTCTGACCTTGCAAAAGTGAAGTATGGTTTTCCACGATGGTCAGTTCTGGGACCACTCCTATTTGCCCTATACAGTAGATGCTTCAATTGGGATCAATTATTCGTAAACATAGAATTAATTTCCATTCTTTTGCAGCTGATACACAGTTATACACTTCAGTTAAACCAAATGTTGTTCGTTAACTTAGTAAGCTCTGGGCATGCATTAAAGATATTATAATGTGGATGTCAAAACTTCCTACTGCTAAATTCTAAATAAACTAAGGCACTGTTGGACCCTCATTGTATTAAACCTCAATGACTTCTATTACAACTGGCCGAGGAAGACAGCTGACAGTTTTCACAGCCGCAAAACTTTATTGCTGAGGCAAACGAAACAAAAGGATGGCAATCAACGTAAAATATGAACACAGGAGCTTGAGCACCACAGACGAATAAAGCCGGAAAGCGATCTGCTGGTACTCTCGGCCGTGGAAACTGGATCAAAGGATGACGATGACTATGACGAGGATGATGTAGGCTATGGCGGGAGGCGTGGAGTAAGCCGTCCTCTGCTGCGTGAGAACTAGGTCAAGTCAGTCGACCTCTGCCTGTGGAGCGCAAACTGCCAGGACACCGTCAGATGGGAGTGTGTCCAAAGGAGTGGGTAGTGTAGTCCCAAGCACTTGTTAGTCCCAAGAACTTTGGAGCACAAGAATTGGGAACGTGGATATGATAAGCCAGTGACACCATTCTTCTAAGGCTAGTTTAATAACTTTCGGGGAAAAATAGGCTGTCTGCCGCCCTCCGTGGCAAAATGGCACCTATACCACGAGGTGTCCACCTCTACTATGAATTTCCTACTGCATTATGAATGAATCAGAGCGAGAGCTGAGGTAAAGCAGCCTTTAAGCTCTTGGAAGGCATGCAAAATTTTTTTTACAAATAACGGATGTTGGAGCAGGCGAGACAACACCTGCTATACAAGAGAGCCACATGACTCTAGGTCTTGGGAAAAGACTAGTATGTTATCCAAGTAAACTATCACTCCAGTATCCAAAAACTCAAGCAGGACATCGTTAATGAATGCCTGAAAGACTGAGGGTGATGGGGTAAGACTGGGGGCAATGAAAGCGGTCTTCCACTCATCCCCCGGCCATATGCCCACAAGGTTGTAAGCATTCCTTATGTCTAGTTTCATGAAAACGCGAGCAAACGCGACCATCTGTCCAGAGCCTTGAACACGGACGTGGAACTGGTGGTGATGTGGAGAGTCACCAACGCAATCTTTTCCTGGTCGCTGGCCATGGAGCAGCTGTGGAAGAACATCGAGCATTGCATGATTGAGGGACAGGTGGCAGTGTTGGCATCATAACGCTCTGGCTCCGACAGGGAGATGCTCAATGGTGGACTACTGGAGAGGCTAGGCAGCGTGGGTGAAGCAGTGGGAGCCAACGGAACTGCTGCCGGTAATGCAGCTTGGGCAACAGCGGGCCGAAGTGCAACTAGACCTTGTTCGAAGTTCGTCTGTCATTGAAGAAGGGTAGGCAAGACAGCGATGGCCTCTCCCAACTTGCTCTCCAAGGAGGAGAGGTCCGGTCCCGGTGCATGCTGCTGCTGGCTGCATCTCGTTGCAAGGGGAGATGTGAGAGCTGTAGGAGTTTTAACTAGAACAAGAGAGTTTGGTCATATCAGCCCTGTGTTATCAAACTTGCACTGGCTACCAGTTAAGTTTCATATTGATTACTACATTTTATTAACAACAAACAAAATTTTATATTATCAGGGTCCGCAATGTCAGAGTCAACTCATTTAAGCTTGTATAAGCTTACGCACAAGCTATGCTCTCAAGATGCTGGTTTACTTTTAACTCCTAGAATAAATAAAAATATTATGGGTGGACGAGAAAACTCCCACATGGCTCCTCAACTTTGGAATAGCCTTTCAGTTTTTTGCAATTCTGAATCACTATTAATCTTTAAAGTATATAAAGTATCAAAGTATATTAAAAACCAATTTATTTACATTGGAATTTAATTTATTCCCTGTATATAAATGTGTAGATCTCAGGCTTGACTGTGTTGGGTTGGTGATCCGGGGTAGTCTGTGCTGGCATTTCACATTTTCACCCAGCTCATTTGTAGAGGGAATTTTGCCTCCTCTATCACGCCAGCACTTACACACATCATCAACTCCTCCCTCACGCCTGGTACTTTTCCTGAGTCTTTCAAACAGGCCATAGTCAAACCTCTGCTCAAAAAGCCAACCCACAAACCAAATTTGGTCAAGACCTACAGACCTGTATAACTTTAACCTTTCCTGTCTAAAACACTTGAATGGGTGGTATCTACACAGGTCTCCAGGTTTTTTGATCAGAACAAACTGTTTGATCCCAATCAGTCTGGTTTTAGGTGTGGTCACTCTAATGAGACAGCATTGCTTGTGATTGACTTACTTAAATCTGCCAAAGCTGACTCTCAATACACTGTCCTCATCCTGCTAGACCTTTCAGCAGCTTTTGATACAGTAAATCATCAGATTCTACTGTCCACTATATTTGAATTAGGCTTTTCTGATACGACACTTGAGTGTTTTCGATCCTATCTAACAGGAAGGGCCTTCAAAGTGTCAAAGTGTCATCTCTAACTCTCACGAAGTACTCACTGGTGTTCCTCAGGGCTCTGTACTTGGTCCTCTCCACTTTTCACTATACATGACATCAATGAGCAGAGTCATTCGGGTGCATGGTTTCGCTTACCACTGCTATGCTGATGGCACTAAGCTTCATTTGTTTTTTGCCCCTGATGACACCACGATCTCAAATAGGATATCTGCCTGCTTCACCGGCATATCTGTTTGGATGAAGGACCGTCATCTGAAATTAATTTTAGCAAAAACAGAGCTTCTCATAATCCCAGCAAAAACCTCAATCCAGCATGACCTAAGCTTCCAAATTGACGGCTCCACAATCTCTCAAACCAATTCTGTCCATAACATTGGCTGCACAATAGACTCCCAACTTAAACTCTCTGATCATGTTATCAAAACTGTCCGTTCCTGCAAATTCCTACTTTACAACATAAGGAAAATCAGACCTTTCTTGACTGAACATGCTACCCAGCTGTTAGTTCAAGCCTTTATCCTATCCCGGCTTAATTATTGTAATGCGTTGTTTGCCAGGTCTCCCAGCTACACAATCACACCTCTACAACTGATTCAAAACTCTGCAGCCCAACTTGTATTCAACCAGCCCAAGTGAACTTATGTCATGGCTCCAGGTAGCTGCTCGCATTCAGTACAAGTCACTGACTCTGGCCTACAGGACCATTTCTGTATCTGCCCACTCTTACCTCTTATCTTTTTAAAATACACTGCGGCTCGTTTACTTCACTCCAGTGATGATTGCCGCCTGGTGATTCCACCTCACAGAGGAGCTAATTGTTCACCACTGCAAAATGGTGGAATGATCTTCCCAACTCTGTCCATAAGGCAGAATCACTAGGCATTTTTAAGAAACTACTAAAGACGCATCTTTTTAACTAATACCTGTTGTAGAAAAAAAAGCGGGGGGATGCAGGATCAGATAACGATCAGGTTTGATAATTCTACAGTGTAGCTGATTTTCTTCATAGCTACTGACTTGTGATGTTCTTATTTGTCACTTTGGATTAAAGTGTCTGCTAAATGACTAAATGTAAATGTAGTCAGTTATGCAGGAGTCACATACTGCAATGTGTCAATCAAACTCTGCCTATTATTTAAATACTGTGCTTTATTAGCTCTAACTGCATTTCTTGTCTGTTTTTTCTGAGGCGTCATCAGCTCTTCGACCATGGCTCTGCCTGAACGGAGTTTTTTCCTGCCATTGTCGCTTTGGCTTGCTCTTTGTGGTTTCAGGGTCAATGTACTATTGAAAAAAGCGCTATATACATAAACAACTTGAACTTACAGATAGAATTGCGGTAAAGCCTGAGCAAGTACTGTTGCTTATATTTTAACCAAACAGGCCATAGTTTGGTTATCAACACTGTAGACTATAATACTCTTAACTATTTAAAATACTTTATTTAGAATCAGGCAAATAAACAAGAATGTCCACAAAATTAAACATTGTGGTTTGGCTTCTTTAATAGAAATGACCTCATCATAGTCACGTCATGCCATATCCACACCCCAATTATATGCAAGCATTTGTAAGTTTATCTTTCAATATAGGTTTTAAAAACAAGACAAATATAACAGATTTCTACAAGTCCACTTTGTGTTTGTGGCAGCATATTTCATTTCAACAAAGCTTTTATATTATAACACTGTCCTTAAAGATTCATATAAAGCAAATTACACTATTTATCTGGTTCAGTGCTTTATCAAGAAGCAAGGAGAGGAAATGAGTAGGCGGCACACACCAGGCTGTTGTTCTTTATCACTTCTGATAAGCATTGCGGTGAAATAGAAAGTGCATGGACTTCCAGTTCCCCATTACACACACTGCTCCTGAAGTTTGGATTTATTTTGTGCCTCTTTAAATCAAAATGACAGGATTGTTCTTTCTGTGTTTACACCGGCATTGTAAATGATGTGCCGTATATTTCGTATGAAATGTTTAATATATTCCATGTCTGATTTATTTGAGATTGTTGATATGAATGCAAAATAGAATGCTTATAATAATTTTATGTGGCAATACACATAATAAACACATAATGATAAATATATACTCTATAGAGAGATAAATACATAATCTATTAATTTGGTATAATTTGGTTTGGTTCAGTATTACCTGCCTATTCCACCATATTGCACTGTTACCTATCTATCTATCTATCTATCTATCTATCTATCTATCTATCTATCTATCTATACACACACATACATATACATACATATATATATATATATATATATATATATATATATATATATATATATATATATATATATATATATATATATATATATATATATATATATATATATATATATATATATATATATATATATATATGTGTGTGTGTGTGTGTGTGTGTGTGTGTGTGTGTGTGTGTGTGTATAGATAGATAGATAGATAGATAGATAATATGATGTACGATATATACATAATTTTACTATATCCCATAAACTGTGCTCCTTTATTGCCTTATTTTTGTGTTCAGCAAATCCAAGAGAACCCAAGTAACTGCACTACTTGTCTTTCACTGTCAGCTTCATGTAGTTGTCTGCATTTAATACAAAGCCCTGATTTCTGAATCTGCTCATTTTTACATTCTTTTTTTTTCAAAATAATACACCCCAGCCTGTTCACTGCATTCTGGTGACAACATATCTTTCACCACTATAAAATGGAGGAATGATCCGTAATGTCCATAATGCTGAGACATTTACCATAAAAAAAACACCTCAAGACACATCTTTTACAAGCACGCCCTGTAATTTATTTAAAAAAAGAAAAGGGTGGGCAGATGTCTGGTTACTCTTTAAATGACTGGTGTTGTTCTCTCATTTGTAATTCAGTTTGGAAAAAGTGTCAGCTAAATGACTTAATTTAAATATATTGTTAATATATTGTTAAGATATTGTTAATATTCATTCACTCATCATTATTTTCCGCTTTATCCTATATTAGGGTCGCGGGGGGGAGGGTTCCCCATGCCCATCCAGGGGAGAGCGTTTCGGGCGCTGGGCAGATACACCCAGGACAGGGTGCCGGAGAAACCGGAGAAAACCCACGCGGACACAGGGAGAACATGGAAACTCCACCCAGATAAGAATTCGAACCGGGAATCCCTAGTGCTGAGAGGCGAACGTGCTAACCACTAAGCCACCGTGCCGCCATATTGTTAATATATCATTCTTAATTTATAAAATTTTGTGGCATCATTTTGGCTGAGCTGTCTAACGTCATATATTAAAAATGAATAGATGTTGCTGAAAATTTTTAAATGTAGCATTTCACAGGGAAGCATGGTGGCGCAGTGATTTTTGCCTTACAGCAAGTCTCAAATAAATATATATACAAATTATTTATTGAGATGCGCCTTTGTTTTTTTTAATGGATGAAAAAAAACAATAACCTTAAAAAAATGTAATAAGTATTAAAAAATTGGAGAGGAAAGCAAGTGTCAAAAGATTAACACTTGTTCTTCACTTTACAATTCATTGGCACAATTCAGATTCACATCGATTAAACTGTGAACTTCTACAATTCCAGCAGTTTACATTGAGGTTAGAGGCCTTATCTAAAATTAAAAGCACCCTTCTCCTGCACTTTTAAGAGTTTCACAGCAACTTCAACAATTTCATTTGGGTGATAGGGAGGTGAAAGAAACCCCTTTAATTTCCTGTGTAAGTTTCACCTGTCATTTCATTTTAACCACTGATGGTGTAGTGGATGGGCAGAGTTCCACCCTCTTATCACAATACTGAGACTAAACAAGTTCTCACGGCAGGCTGATTCTGATGAATTATAAAGAATTAAACCGATCTAGTACTACAGTTTTACAATGTGGCATGCATAAATCCGGCTAGCTGCTATTTACAAAGATGTGGATCATGCTAGGTAGTTTTTGCCATTTTAAATGTACTGCATCTATTTTATTTGTACAAAGAGTATTGTACTATCAAGTGAGTATGGAAATTATAATTTGGTCCTGTTCTCTAAATAAGTACATTCTTGCAAATATAAAACATTTATGATTATAATGGCTAACATGGCAAAAGATTTATTATTTTATAGATATTTTGTTTTAGAGGTCAAGAAATGTCTGTATTAGGAATTGTTCACTACAAGCTGCTATAAAGTCAGAACTCTGCTTTAGAACATAGTGAATAAGAAACCTGATCTCTACAGTTAATATGTGGAAATGTTCAAATCGTCCAATGCTAAGTACATTTGATATTTGAGTCTGTTTGGCTGTTACTTAACTGATAAACGTAAACTATTCTGACTGTGCAGGCGGCACAGTGGCTTAGTGGTTAGCACGTTCGCCTCTCAGCACTAGGGATTCCCGGTTCGAATCCCCATCTGGGTGGAGTTTCCTTGTTCTCCCTGTGTCTGCGTGCGTTTCCTCCGGGTTCTCCGGTTTCCTCCCACAGTCCAAAAACATGGATCAAGTCAATTGAATTCTCCAAAATTGCCCCATATAGAGTGTGTCTGTATGAGTGAGCATGTGCCCAGTGCTGGATTGGCGCCCTGTCCTGGGTCTATCTGCCCAGCGCCCGAAATGTACGTCCTTGAAAGCATGTCCTTTCAAGTTCTTCACTTTACAATTCAGCGGCACAATTCAGATTAATGTTGATTAAACTGTGAAATTTTAAAATTCCAGCAGTTCACATTGAGCTCAGATACCTTATCTAAAATTAAAAAAAAGAACCTTTTTTCTCTCTTCCTGCACTCTGAAGTTTTTCATAGCAACTTCAACAGTTTCATTTGGGTGATAGGGAGGTAAATGGAACACTTTCATTTCCTCTGTAGTTTCACCTGTCATTTCATCTTAACCACTGACGGTAGTAGTGAATGGGCAGAGTTCCAGCTTCTTATTACAATAATAAGACTAAACAAGTAAAGTTTTGTTAATACTGCAGGCTTATGCTTAATGGATCTTTCTGTACAGTTTGTTGTGGTACTGTATGTATATATATACATACACACACACACTGCAGAACTGACAATATGCAATGTACCACTCAAATTCTACCTGTTCAGTGATGGTCATAACCAATAGAGAACAGAGAACCAACAGGGGTCTAACAAAAAAAAAAAAATACTGATGTGCTACAGTCTATATATATACACAGTATATATAAACACACACACTATTATATTATATATACAATATATTAATTCATTCATTATCTCCCGCTTATCCTCTATTAGAGTCGCGGTGAGGTTCCCCATGCCCATCCAGGGGAGAACGTCTCGGGCGCTGGGCAGATAGACCCAGGACAGGGCGCCAATCCATCACTGGGCACACACTTACTCACACAGACACACTCTATATGGGGCAATTTTTGAGAATTCAATTAACTTGATTCATGTTTTTGGACTGTGGGAGGAAACCGGAGAACCCGGAGGAAACCCACGCAGACACGGGGAGAACATGGAAACTCCACCCAGATGGGGATTCGAACCGGAAATCCCTAGCGCTGAGAGGCGAACGTGCTTACCACTAAGCCACCCCTATATACAATATAATATTATTATATATAAACAATATATAAATTGTTCTTACAAGTTCTACATTTTTGTAAATCGAAAAATAACAGCCGGGGCGGCACGGTGGCTTAGTGGTTAGCACATTCGCCTCTCAGCGCTAGGGATTTCCGGTTCGAATCCCCATCTGGGTGGAGTTTCCATGTTCTCCCCGTGTCCGTGTGGGTTTTCTCCGGGTTCTCCGGTTTCCTCCCACAGTCCAAAAACATGGATCAAGTCAATTGAGTTCTCCAAATTGCCCAATATAGAGTGTGTCTGTGTGAGTGAGTGTGTGCCCAGCGATAGATTGGCGCCCTGTCCTGGGTGTATCTGCCCAGCGCCCGAAATGTTCTACCCTGGATGGGCATGGGAAACCCCCCCGTGACCCTAATATAGGATAAAAGCGGAAGATAATGAATGAATGAAAAATAACAGCCAGTGTGGCAAAATTTTACTGTTTTGTGAATATTGTATTTAAAATGTCAAATAATGTCTGTAGTGGGTTGTTCACTACAAGCTGGTCGGAACAATAGAAATGAAAACAGTTAATAGAAACCAGATTTGATGTTCAAAGCTTTTTACACAAAAGTTTGTTTGACTCTTATTTAACTGATGTGCTAAAACTCTGACTCTCCTTGTTATCGTTCAACTTGTCCACCATGTCACAAGCGAATGGACCTTAAAGAGAATATTAGTGTTAGCATCTGAGTCATTTAAGGTGTCTGTTCCATTTCATGGCTGCCATTCTAAGCCTGCTGAGGTATTTACTGTACCAAGTATATATCCACTTATTCACACCACTAAGTCTAATCACATTTGATGTATGTCAGTTTCACTCTGATGAGCCAGTACTAATGGAAATTTGTCTGGTAAGCACATGTTCTAAAGGTATAATGGATACTGATAACGCCATATCTACAGAGCATCAGGAGCCATTTTGTCATCATCTGCCAGTAAAATCCTAGATCTTAGTTATTTGGGATGGCTACTTACTATTTAGTTTTACTGATGTTAAAAATAAGCAAGTTCATAAGATCAGTGTTTCAGCTGAAGTCACAGATCATATTGCAACAAGAGCTAATAAATATTTATGAGCATCAGTATGAACAGCACTGTAGGGAATGTGCCAGTGTGCACATAGAGTGCAGATGTCTGTCTGTAAGTCTAATTTCCTGAATAACGAAAGACAAACATATGAGCACTCTGAGAAATACTGCCAGAGGGACAAGCAGTCACAATGAGGGCCACTGTATCATAGCTATACTGATCTCTCCAAATCTTTAGAAAGAGTTAGCGAGAGAGAAAGGAAGAGAGATAGAAAGCAAGAAAGAGAAAGATGGGAAGAATAACAAAAACAAGACACTGAAACCCCCTTTAACAGGCACACACATACATATTTGTTCCACTATTTGTAGAGACTTACCCCTACATCATAAAATGCCCCCCTCCCACTTCTTTCTGAGATGCGGAGTGAACAGGTAGAGGCTACTGAATATGCAGATAAGTACAGGTAATTATGGTATCGAGGAGAAGGGGGCGGATGCGGCAGCTCTACCTTCATTAACATTTTACTATTCAACTCATTTCCCAATCTCAGAGCCACTCCAGCCAGAACAATCAATCCCTAATCATGCCTTCCTCTGCCACATCAGTTTGACAAGTCAATTCACACTAAGTTATGCTAATCGTATTCACCCAATGATTGCACTGCACAGTCAGCATTGATCTTCACTGACCTCTTGAAAAAGAAGAACCATGTCTGAGAAACAGAAGATGCAGAGCTGCACTTATCTTATGAACACGTTAGCTAATCTTAGGCATTTCACTGAGTGTGGAGGTGTCACTGGAGACTGCTTTACTGCTCGCAAATGCTCAGTTTGTTTTGCCATTACAAAGTCAACAAATGTAAGTCTTAAGTGCAAGTCCACAGTAACACCTTTTAATCTTACAGTTTCTGTACCATTTAAACTGCTCATTTACCATAGAAAAGTCTATGTTTTTTGTTGGGTAATGTGAAGAAAAGACAAATTCATTTTCTGTGCCCCTTTTCCAAATTAGGGTTGCAGGGGTGTGAGGTTGGCTGGAACCTATTCTAGTTTTCATAGTGCAAAAGTCATAGAGAGGTTGTCAGTCCTATGCAGGACAAAAACTTATTTACATTATTGAAATTTTATCTATATATTTTGCACATGGGCAGCACGGTGGCTTAGTGATTAGCACGTTTGCCTCTCAGCACTAGAGATTCCTGGTTCGAATCCCAATCTGCGTGGAGTTTCCATGTTCTCCTCATGTCTGCGTGGGTTTCCTCCAGCTTCTCCGGTTTCCTCCTACAGTCCAAAAACATGGATTAAAGTCAATTGAATTCTCGAAATTAGCCCATATAGAGTGTGTTTGTGTTAGTGAGTGTGTGCCCAGCGATATATTGGCGCCCTGTCCTGGGTGTATTTGCCCAGCGCCCGAAGTGTTCTCCCCTGGATGGGCATGGGGAACCTCTCCGCGACCCTAATATGGGATAAAGTAAAAGATAATGGATGGATGGATATTTTGCACGTTGTCTTGTTTTTATCCATTGGTGGAAACTGGAGCTCTTCGAAGAAACCCACACAGACAAAAAAAACATGAACAAAAAGCACTATTTGTAATAGTGCTAAGCACAGCAATACTGTACTGTCCACTGGAAAGCCATGGTTTGTTCTGTGATATTAGTTAAAAATCATTACTAGATGACAAAATGTTTGTGATTTGATGAGTGACCTCGCTATTAGTAAACAGATGTAATAAGTAGTCATATAATAATTCAGTCCACACTTAATATTAATAGATAGAAATGGGTAAATTTCAAATCTCAGTGCTTACTTTGGCCAGGAAAAGAACAGCATCTGACCAAAAAGCTTTAAAGTTCTTTTCTTCCAAAGATGCTATATTCATTTATTTATTCTGAGGTTTTAGTGGTTGCACAGTGTTATAGGGCAAAAAGGCAGGTTGTCAATCACACAACACAATATTGTGAAAAAACAAAAATGTGAAATATGAATGCAACTTTACAAATTGGAACTGTTTAAAATTACAGGACATAATGCATGTAGTGTTAGAGCTTTTAGAATCATTCTCTTTCGTACCAAATTTAGTATTTTATACAAATATAAATATAAATCTCTTGGTTGCAACAATCACAAGAAGTCACTTATGTTTTTAGGAAATGTGCATAAATTATGCTATAAGAGTCCACCATAGATAAGGGCTCTATGCTGAAACGTAAAAAAATCTTAGTACTATGTTTAAATGTCCCAGTTCTATGAAACAATTGGAAATACATTATACATATTGATAACTCACACTTCATTAGGTGGTTATTGTACAGTTCAGGTGATTTTCCTTTGGTGAATTGCAATGTGAATGCATATTGGCAAGGCTTATACCTTTTCACAGTACACTGTAGCACAAATAGAATGAAATAGGCTGTAAGAGTAGCAAAAAATAAAATTAATTTTCAAAGTGGTAATAAAATTAACTAGGTTGTGATTTTAAAACAGATAGTTTTCACACTCAGCTAGCTTGAATCAAACAGTTTTAAAATGTATACGCGTTTACTTACTCATTAGGAAAGCTCACAGGGGACTATGTACATTTAGAAAATGATTATATTTTAATTTATACCAAAAGTAGTAACGCTGACAGATCAGTTACACTTAAATTGTGATCCTACATTTTTCAGTAATCTTGTTTCAGATATTATTTTCTTTCTCTGTATTATTTTGCTTTGTGGTTGATGCTTAATGCAGCAATTGGTAATAAAATATAAATACGAACTTGATCATTTTCCTGACATTAAATTTCACTGTATTTTCTCTTTCACACAGATTCTAAACCTGAACTCTGCAATTGTCTTAATTTGCCTAAAATTAAAACAAAACATCCTAAATTGATATCTACATGCCTGAGGTTTTAAACAGATACTTTTAATATAAACAGGAGCTATAAACTTTATCTGTGAGATACATTGCATGTTTGTGTCTGAAAGAATAGTCGAGCAAATTTCCACATTCAGCATATTTATGTAGTTGAAAAGAGGCAAAAAACAAACCATAAGTAACATATATATAGCATTTTTACGTACTCGCATGTATTTGGATTGTGTGACTCTAGTGCTTCTAGAGCAAACTGATGCAAACAAGGGAGAATATTCCAAATGCACACAGAAAGGACCTTTTCCACCTCACCAAACACAGGAGAACACATGACCTTCACATACAGATCAGAGAGTGCGAGTCACACAAATTAAACCAAGGAATTAAGAAAAAAAAAATATATATAAATATATCATAAGTGGAAACCTTTCCATGTGCACATTTGTACATTTGTGCAAGTGGTCAGTAAGCATGAACGGAACGTTCTGCCATCGGTAGATGGCAGTGTGACACCACTATTATCTCTCTCTCTCTCTCTCTCTCTCTCTCTCTCTCTCTCTCTCTCTCTCTCTCTCATACGCATCCCCACAAAAAAGCCGACAAACCCGAGGTAAAGCAATTTAATAGAGCATCATAAAATGCCAGCATTTGGCTGTGCTGGGTGCAATACAGTTTTAGAAGTGCAAATCTGTGACCCTTTTTTATTATAGATTTTGTTTTGTGTTTTCAGCCAATTTTCAGCATGGGGTGTTGACTGGCCATGATTTAAATACATAATACTTTCTAACTACGGAACAATAAAATGATTTTTTTATGGAACTTTTCATCTGAAGGAACTGCTCATTACTGCTAGAGCTTGTTATAAGAGTTGTAGATATTTTGTGAGTGA
This sequence comes from Corydoras maculifer, assembly GCA_019802435.1. NCBI lineage: Eukaryota > Metazoa > Chordata > Actinopteri > Siluriformes > Callichthyidae > Corydoras > Corydoras maculifer. The sequence goes on from JAFMOD010000391.1 coordinate 2,219,831, forward strand.
GGAGCGTCTCTGCTGATGTGCTTCTTGTGGCGGTGGGCGATATAGAGGTCTGGCTTAGTGAGCTCATTAGTGGCTGACCTGTCTGTCAATTTTCCAGGTTCCTAATTTATAAGTACTATTTTACTAAATTAAAGACCTACATTATAACTTCTGTTGTTGACCTTGGTTCCCAGGTGCTAGGTAGATGTTTAAATAGCTCTACATTTTCAGTGTTTTTCTTAAATTTATTTTGGTATCATTTGCCACTTAAATGTATGAAGTAAGATTTCCATATCGAAGAGTGTTTTAAGTAACAAAACATAACCTGTAATAAGTATGAGAAAAATAATTATAGATATTCGTGCAAATTTGTTGCTCATGTCATTTATCAAATCATTTTACACAAACCATGATTTAAAAGACAGATTTGGTCAATATACAGGAGCTCCTTAATATCCACCAACCCTATATAACACAGGCAGGCAGACAAATTACACTTTTCATTTATACGCTACATACACAGTGACTTGTGTATGCATGTAAGATAATATGAATGCCTCTACATTTTTTTAAACTTTTTTGATAGGAATCAGTAAACAGTTTGCACAAGGTCAAAATCTATGCATGTTCCTGTCATACATGTACAGAGAGTATAAATTTAAATTTATTAGTGCTATTTCAGATCATTGTTCACAGTGGACAGGCCTCTGTTTAGTTTAGAGTGGATGAGTGATAGGTTAATAATGTGGTTCGAACTCTCTCTCTTCTCTCAACATCACTGCCTTCATGTATCCTCATTCTGACAGCCACCTCATGCCATTACGGGGTTAGTGGCTCTTCCAGTGCGGTATCTTGTCTGGTCAACTGCACCTGTCCCTGCTATAAATCAATAGCATTTCGACCAAAATTGTTTGAGGTATCTCTCATCCAACAGACAAATCTTTCCAATAAGACACAGAAAAATGTAGGTGAGGAATGTTGGTGTGCACAGTAAATTGTGGTTTTGCTTTAGAAGTGGTAGGTTGTCTTCTGTAAATACTACATGGCTAACTGTTATTTAAAATGTCTCTTGTTATCACAGAGATTATAACCAATTTTTATTATGTTTTCAGTCCGATTTATGTAAGGGTGTCAGTAAAGAGATTGAGGGACTGATCCTTATTAAATCTGCATGTTAATAGCAATTTATTAGCACACAAATGTATTTCACTAATTATATCCATCCATTCATCATCTTCTGCTTATCCGGGGTTCGGGTCGTGGGGGCAGAAAATCAAGTAAAGAGAACTAGACCTCCCTCGCCCCAGCCACCTCCACCAGCTCAACTGGGGGAACCCCAAGGCGTTCCCAGGCCAGCTGGGAGATATAATCCCTTCAGCGTGTCCTGGGTCTTCCCTGGGGTCTTCTTCCAGGTATACTTGCCTGAAACACCTTCCTAGGGAGGTGCCCAGGAGTCATCTTTACCAGATGCCTGAACCTCCGCATCTGGCTTCTTTCGATGCGGAGGAGTAGCGGGTCTACTCCGAGTCTCTTCCAGAAGACCAAGCTTCTCACCCTATCTCTAAGGGAGAACCCAGCAACCCTGCAGAGAAAACCCATTTTGGCCGCTTGTATTCGCAATCTTGTCCTTTCATTACCCAAAGCTCATGACCATAGGTGAGGGTAGCAACATCCCAGACTGGTAAATCGAGAGCCTTGCCTTATGGCTTAACTCATTTTTCCCCATAATAGACCAATATAGGGTCTGCATCACTGCTGACCAAGTGCCTGGTCTGTCAATCTCACACTCCATCATACCATCACTGAGAACCATGGCCTCAGATTTGGAGGTGCTGAAGTTTGCAGGACTACATCGGTGACAAAGGATAGCCCTGACGTAGTCCAACCCTCACTGGAAACAAGTCAGACTTACTGGAGCCATAAGGAGCCATGTATCCCATATTTGCGAAGCACCTCCCACAAAATACCTCGAGGAACACCGTCAAAAGCCTTCTCCAGATCCACAAAACACACGTAGACTGGTTGGGCAAACTTCCATGAACCCTCGAGGATCCTGAAGAGAGAAAAGAGCTGGTCCAGTGTTCAATGACCAGGTCGAAACCTGCACTGCTCCTCCTGAATCCGAGGTTCGACTATCAGTTGGACTCTCTTTTCCAGTAGCATTGCGTAGACTTTGCCAGGGCGGCTGAGGAGTGTAATTCCCCTGTAATTTGAACACACCCTCCGATCCCCCTTTTTAAAAAGAGGCACCACCACCCCAGTCTGCCAGTCCAGAGACAATGACCATGCAACGTTGAAAAGGCACATCAGCCAAGACCACCCCAGAACATCCAGAGCTTTGGGCCCTGAAGCCCTGCCACAAAGGAGTTCTCTAACTACCTTAGCAACTTCAGCCCTAGTGATGGACAAGCCCTCTCTCAGGTCCTCTAACTCCTCTCCGGAGGGCATATTGGTGGGATTGAGAAGGTCCTTGAAGTATTTCTTCCACTGCCTAATGACGTCCCCAGTCGAAGTCAACAGTGCACCACCTCCACTATATACTGTTTTGGTGGCACACTGCTTTCCCCTCCTGAGTCTCTTGACAGTTTGCCGACCAAAGGTCACTTTTCAAGGCCTCACTGAACTCCTATCATGCCTGGGTTTTTGCCTCCATGACGCACGACGCCGCAAATCGTCTTGCCTGTCGGTACTGGTCAGCTGCTTCTGGAGTCCCACAGGCCAACCATGCCTGATATGACTCCTTCAGCTTGACGGAATCCTTTACATGGTGTAACCACCACTGTGTTCGAGAGTTACCGCCATGACAGGCAACCAACTACCTTGCGACCACAGCTCCTCTCCGCCGCCTCAACAATAGAGGAACAGAACATGGCCCATTCAGACTCAATGTCCCCTACCTCCCCCGGAATGTAGTTGAAGCTCTAATGGAGGTGAGAGTTGAACATCCATCTGACAGGTTCCTCTGCCAGACGTTCCCAGCAAACCCTCAATATACATTTGTGTCTGCCTGGTCTGACCGGCATCTTCCACCGCCAGCTGATCCAAGTCACCACCAGGTGTTGATCAGTTGAAAGCTCAGCTCCTCAGCTCACCTGAGTGTCCAAGACACATGGCCGCAAGTCCAATGACAACCACAAAGTTGATCATTAAACTGCAGCCTAGGGTGTCCTGGTTCCATATGTACTTATGAACACCCTTGTGCTCAAACGTGATGTTTGTGATGGACAGACCGAGATTTGCACAGGAGTCCAAGAACCAAACACCTCTCAGGTCTCACGGTCATTGCCCACATGAGCGTTGAAGTACCCCCAATAGGAACTTTCCAGTACCCCCCCCCCCCCCCCCCCCCCC
>JAFMOD010000392.1:14877-36231 GCA_019802435.1 Corydoras maculifer
CTAGATCGGCCCCGGCTGTGGAACATGACCCACGGTGAGAAGGTGGTTCTAGATCGGCCCCGGCTGTGGAACATGACCCACGGTGAGAAGGTGGTTCTAGATCGGCCCCGGCTGTGGAACATGACCCACGGTGAGAAGGTGGTTCTAGATCGGCCCCGGCTGTGGAACATGACCCACGGTTCCGTTCAGCGGATGGAGCAACATTCCACATCCATCACCTTCAGCTCATTATGTTTAAACAGTCACATCAATCACCACCGGTCCACCAATCACACGGCAGAACTGCCAGCAGACCCCGCCCCCGAGGGCAATGAGCGTGACGACACCGCTGGAGACGACCCGAGATTCCTGAAGAGACGAAATGACTTCCACAATCTGCCACTCAACCCTCTACTAGGGCCGGGGGAGGGCAATACATCACAAGGCACACACTCAGAGCAGCCAATTCACCTTGAATCCATGTTTTTCGAAACCCGGAAGAACCCCACATGGACAAGGGGAGAACATGCAAACTCCACACCGATCAGGATTCGAACCTGGACCTCCAATGCTGAGAAGTTGAGGTGCTGAGAGATGGAGGGATTATAGGGGCAAATTAGAGCAGCCAATTCACCTTGAATCCATATTTTTTAATGGTGGCCAGAAACCCAGAGAAAACCCACACAAATATGGGGAGAACATGCAAACTTCACCCAGATCGGGATTTAAACCTGGATCCCCAATGCTGAGAAGTCGAGGTGCTATTGGGGCAATTTAGCACAGCCAATTTACCGAATATAAACATATGTACCACGTTACCAATAAAGGAAAACGCGCCGCAGCGTGCGACTGTTCACCCGTATCGCCCCGGTAACACACCGGCCAATCAGATTGCGAGTTGTGGTTGTTGTTTTTAAAGCGCTGTTCTCTCGTCCGCAGGACGTGGAGGAGTTCGTGGACGGGTCCGGAGAACACGGCTTCGTGGTCTTCAGTCTGGGGTCCATGGTGGCCGAAATCCCCGAGAGCAAAGCCAAGGAGTTCTTCGACGCCTTCAGACAGCTCCCTCAGCGGGTGAGAACGTGGAGAACGTGGAGAACGTGGAGAACGTGGAGAACGTCACATGGTTCCATCAAGTGCCACCAATTTATTTATACAGCGTCTTTTTACGATCGTACAGACAGCGGCAAGACAAAACTCCCCGTTATGTTGATACTTTAAGAAAGAAATCTTGTGAGGACCGAGGCTCAGTGGGGGGGCTCATCCTTCTTAAGCGCAGGGGGGGGGGGGTAGGACAGTGACCTGTATTTAACGATTAAAACTATAAGTCCATTGAGGGCGTCCAGCCGGTCCAATAGAACTCCAGGTTCCGTCCTTTAATCATGATAGAACCAATGGATGAAGAGCTGGCCCCGCCTCCAGAAAATGAGGCCACGCCTTAAAAGGACCAGCCAAAGTTAATTAGGCAGAGAAATTAATTAATCAGCAGAGTTTGATTGACAGACTGCATCATGTGACCAGAGCAGCAGAACTGAAAGGGGCAGATCCTGCAGGGTACTTAGTGGAGGGGGCTCCCTGGAACGGCCTCGTTTCAGTGCCACGCCCCTCTACTGATGATGAGTCGTGAATCAGCGTTGGTCTCGGCGAGTCGTTTCGACTCCGAATCGGCGAGTCGTTTGATGTCACGCTGTGGTCTCTCTGGGGATCTGTAGAACCTCAGGGGTGTTTAATCGGACCGCGTGCGTTCTCAGGTTCTGTGGCGGTACAGCGGCGTGGTTCCGGTGGACGCTCCCGAGAACGTACGTCTGATGAAGTGGCTGCCGCAGAACGACCTGTTAGGTTTGCAGGGTGGCATTGGGGGGGGGGGGTCTCCAGGTTCCCCATGCCCATCCAGGGGAGAACGTTTCGGGCGCTGGGTAGATACACCCAGGACAGGGCGCCAATCCATCACTGGACACACACTCACACACACATAATATATAGGGGCAATTTAGAGCATTCAATTCACCTTATGTTGAAACGGTGATTAGCATGTTCTCCTCTCAGCGTGGAGAAACCCGGGTTCAAATCCCGATCTGGTTGGAGTTTGCATGTTCTCCCCGTGTCCGTATAGGTTTCCTCCCACAGTCCAAAAAACATGGATTCAAGGTGGATTGGCCGCTCTAAATAAATAGCATCTCCACCTTGCAACGCTGGGGGTCCAGGTACGAAGCCCAATCTGGTTGGAGTTTGCATGTTCTCCCCGTGTCCGTATGGGTTTCCTCCGGGTTCTCTGGTTTCCACCCACCGTCCAAAAAACATGGACTCAAGGTGAATTGGCTGCTCCAAATTGCCCCTTAGCATCTCCACCTTTCAACGCTGGGGACCCAGGTTCGAATCCCGATCTGGGTGGTTTGCATGTTCTCCCCATGATTGTGTGCATTTTCTCTGGTTTCCTCCCATAGTTAAAAAAATCATGGATTCTAGGTAAATTGGCTGCTCTAAATTGCCCCTATAGCACCTTCACCTCTCAGCACTGGGGATCCAGGTTCGAATACCGATCTGGGTGGAGTTTGCATGTTCTCCCCGTGTCCACGTGGGTTTCCTCCGGGTTCTCGGTTTCCTCCCACAGTCCAAAAAACATGGATTCAAGGTGATTTGAATGCTCCAAATGGCCCCATATAGCATCTTCTATAGAGTGTGTGCACAGAGATGGGTTGGCGTCCTGTCCTGGGTGTATCTGCCCAGCGCCCAACAAGTTCTCCCCTGAATGGGTATGGGAACCCGAGGTAAATTGACACATACATGGGGAGAACATGCAAACTCCAATTTAATTCTTATGTTGATGGTTCAACAGCTCACCCCAAGGTCAAGCTGTTCATCACACACGGCGGAACCCACGGGATCTACGAGGGCATCTGCAACGCGGTTCCCATGGTGATGATCCCGCTGTGGGGTGACCAGAGCGACAACGTCCTTCAGATGGTGGTCCGGGGCGTGGCCGAGTCGCTGACCATGTATGACATCACGTCGGAGAAGCTGCTGCTGACCATCCGGAAGGTTCTCGACGACGGCAGGTACGTCCAGAGCCAGGGGAGGTCACGTGACCTCCACGTCACCAACCAAACGCCAATTCGGAAAGTTCTAAGGTTTCTCGCTCTCGTTTCAGCTACCAAGAGAAGATAACCAAACTGTCCAGCATCCACAAGGACCGCCCCATAGAACCTCTGGACCTGGCGGCCTTCTGGACCGAGTTCGTGCTGCGGCACGGCGGCGCACCGCACCTCCGCCCGGCCGCTCACGACCTCAACTGGATCCAGTACCACAGTCTGGACGTCCTGGGCTTCCTCCTGCTGGTGGCGGCCACCGTGGTCTTCGTCTCCATCAAGAGCTGCACTTTCTGCTGCAGGAGGTGCTTCCGGAGAACCGAGAAGAGGAAGAGGGAGTGAGGCGGCGGGTGCGATTCCGGAGGAACCTGGTGGAGGACCGCACTCCGGACTAACGTGAGCCGTGAACCAGTTCCTTCTACCTCAAGCCCTGGAGTTAGCTCCTCCACTGGAGTTCCACTGGAGCCGTGGAAGCACATTTCTCAGCGCACAGCGAACCTTATCCCTCCAGCTTCCAACACCATGTATAGTTCCGCTGACGGCTTGTGTCCTGGTGTACAATCAAATAAAGCTGCTGGAACCATCAGGTCTGACGAGGAACCTTTTTTGTTGTTCTTGCTTCTCTAACCTCCAACTCTAACACTAGAACGTTCCTCGCACGGTCAAACTAACCCATAGAACCTGATCTTTAAATGAACAATGTTAGTTCCAGTTAAGATGGTTCCACCATTGGTCAGTGGAGAGTGAGGTGGACTCAGTAGAACGTAGAGAACGAGGCCAGAGTGAAGGTACGAGGGGCCAGACCCAGAGGTTCTCCTGTAGATCAGTCAGTGTGTTGTACTGAATGCAGCAGCTACAGGGAGCCAATCAGAGAGGAGAGCCAATCAGTCGGGTGGTTGAACATGAGTCAGGCTGCGGGGTTCTAAATCGGTTCTAGAGGTCTGATGGTGCATGCTGGGAGAATTTGTACCAATGAGGGCTTGGACTAACCGCTGAGGAGCATGTTCAGGTAAGAACGGTCTGACCTTCCTGATGTTCTACAGAAGGAACCTGGTGGAACGAGCCGGTTTGGTCACCTGATCAGAGAGTGGAAGTTGGGAGTCCATTGGTGACCACGGTTACGGAGCGAGTCGGGTGGAGAGACGGTGGACGCCGAAACAGACGGCCAAACCCAGAATGAGTTCTAGGTTCTGAGATGAAAATTCCTACAGGTGTAATATTTAGGTGTCCACATGGTGGAGCACATGGGTTCTGTACCAAACCTGGACCTCGTACCACGTCCAGCCCTAAAATACAATAAGGAAATTGGTCACCCTACATTCCACAAGTACCCCCACAACCCCAACCATACCATTGTGTGGCGCTGCTCTTACCCAACGCCATGCTACACCGCTTTCTCTTGGCGGGTCTGGCGGCGAGACCTGCCGCACTTGCCACTGGACGGACATGGTGGCACTCCATGTCCTGCCGCGGGGCAACAAGCCAGCGTAGGAGACAGGAAACGGTCAAAATAAGGATACTTGTCGGAGGGCGCTGTCCAGTGTTCACACTGTAAAAAAGTGGGCGTGGCCAGGTAAGAGGGTGTCTCTCGATCATGCTGTCACCAGACCATTGGCCTCATGATGCTCTCCTTTAATGTCTCTGGGCTCTGCCCAAGTCCGGTTTTCGTATCCTTGAAGGTCCCAGTGGTGTACCCTTTGGCGCTTTGGATTAGAATATCTTAAGAACCAGAACCAACAGTTTGTGTCCTCTTTGGAAGAGTTTGAAAGAGGGGTGCAGTAGCTCAATGGGTAGGGCATTGGGCTCTCAAGCTGAAGGTTGGCGGTTCAAATCCCAGGTCCAATGAAGTTACCAATGTGGGTCCTTGAGCAAGGCCCTCAAGCCTGTGTTCACGCTGTGTAAGTCCCTTTGGATATACTTGGTTTCCATCCACAGCATCTCCAGGATCTTACCAGCATCCACAGAACCGTACGGGCTGCAGGACCACAGCTCCCACGCCAGCGAATTCCGTCAAAAATTGGTCGCATTTCGAGGGGCGCAAATATTACTATTATGAGAAACATCTCTGGAAGGCGTAGACCGATCCCTTCGCAGTGTACGAGAAGTCGTTTCGCCCAAGGAACCCGACGAGACCTGAAGGAGCAATGAGGGTATAGACGTTAGAACGCTGGTTTATCTGAGAACGCAATCTGAGCTGAACGTTATGCAAGAAAACACCAAACACAACCCGCCCCTCCCCTCCCCCCCGCCCCACACACACACACTCCTTCCTGCCCCATGATGCCCTTCCCCATTTGTACTTTGTTCAACTGCCTGTTCTGCCCGTGTTTATCAAAGCTTAGAACCGCAGACTGACAGAACGCCCAGTGTCTCCTCATCGAGGTTACGATGGTGGAACCGAGGTCTGTGGGGGCGTTGGTTCTCCTGCTGTTCCTCTGCAACTCCTGTGGTCCTGCAGAAGCCGGTAAGATCCTGGTGATGCCGGTGGATGGAAGCCATTGGCTGAGTATGAAGATCCTGGTGGAGGAACTCTCCGGCAGAGGACACCAGATGGTGGTTCTGGTTCCTGAGATCAATTTTCTGATCCAAAGCTCCGAAGGGTACACCACTCGGACCTTCAAGGTTCCGTACACGAAAGAGAAACTGGACTCTGGCATTGAGACGTTGAAGGAGAGCATCATGAGGCCACCCAGGATCGCCGACCTCTTCACGACCGTGCAGAACCTTCTGAACTTCACCACCATGCAGGTCGAGGGCTGCGAGATGCTCCTGTATAACCAAGATCTCATGAAGGAGCTGCGAGAACATGGGTTCCAGCTCCTGCTGACCGACCCCTTCCTGCCGTGTGGACCGATCTTAGCCGAGGCCTTCTCCATTCCCGCCGTCTACTTCCTCAACGGTCTCCCCTGTGGACTGGACCTGCAGGCGGCGCAGTGTCCGTCGCCGCCGTCGTACGTCCCGCGCTTCTTCAGTGGGAACACGGACGTCATGGACTTCCCTCAGAGGATCAAGAACTTTCTGATGACGGGGTTGGACTCCGTCCTCTGTAAGGTTCTGTACTCCAGCTCGGACGAGTTGGCCAGCAGGTTCCTCCAGAAGGACGTCACCTACAGAGAGATTCTTGGACACGGCGCCATCTGGCTGCATCGCTACGACTTTGCGTTCCGTTACCCAAGACCCATCATGCCCAACATGGTGCGGATCGGGGGCATCAACTGCGCCAAGAAGAACGTCCTCCCTGCGGTGAGTGCGGCGCTACAATCGACCGCCTTCTACAACAAGCCTTCGAGAACCGGGTTCCATCCTACACTGGATTTAAGGTGAATAGGCTAAATCTAAATTGCCCCTATAAGAGTGTGTGTGGCACAGTGGTGTAGTGCTGAACCTGTTCTCCACTCAGTGCAGGGGATCCTCCAGGTTGGAATCCCGATCTGGGTGGAGTTTGCATGTTCTCCCCGTGTTTGTGTGGTCTCGTGCCCCAGTCTCAAAATATGGATTTAAGGTGAGTCAGTTAATTCTAAATTGCCCCTATAACAGTGTATGTGTGTGAGTGAGTGTGTGTGTGCCCAGCGATGGGTTGGTGTCCTGTCTTGGGAAAATGTTCTTGCCTAGTAGGGGCAATCTGCTTTTTAAAGTGGAATATAATGGACTGATGGAAAAAAGGGGGCACCTGGCAGGGTGGCCGCCCACACTGGATTTAAGGTGAATTGGCTAAATCTAAATTGCCCAAATAATAGTGCATGTGTATGAGTGTGTGACCACACTATTATAGGGGCAATTTGTATTCATCCAATTCATCTTAAAGCGATATTTTCAGATTAAATATTACCATGTGCCTTCTTTTCCCATCCATCCATTATCTTCCACTTTGATAAGCAGGTTGCCTCCACTAGGTGAGAACATTTTCCAAGACAGGATGCCAACACACACTCATACGCACTATTATAGGGGCAATTTAGATTCATCCAATTCACCTAAAAGCAATATTTTCAGATTGGGGCACAAAGCCACACAAACACGGGGAGAACATGCAAACTCCACCCAGATCGGGATTCCAGGAGGATCCCCAGCACTGAGAGGAGAACAGGTTCAGCACTACACCAGCATGCCACGCCCTGTTTGTGCGATGAACACGTTCTCAGAGTTAAACATCTATGCCATGAATGTTCATAGCGCCACCTGCAGTGTGGGTTACCCAACTACGGCCTTATGGACCCTGCTGAAATAGTAAAGGGCCTTCCCCAAACTGTTTTCCCTCTCCAATTCGGGATCATACAATTATACAGAATGCAATAAACGTCCCCTCGTCCCGCGTTTAAAGGGACCCCTGACCTCCGCTCCACTGAGCCGGTGTTTAAACAGCGAGATAACCCTCATCTCACCTTTATCTCGCCTTATCTCACCTTCGTACCGTTTGCCTTTTAATCCAACTCGTTAGGAAATCCACACTCAAGCCATCAGGGTTCCATTAATCAGGTTTAATTAATCTGCAAAAGGTCAACATCAGACGCATGACGGGGCGAAGGAATGGACGATTAAAGGTGAAAAAGTGAGAGACAAAAACATACTTAAGATAAACATCATAGACCTTTAGGGCAATCTTACCACTTATGCACGGTGTAAGGCACTACCTCGAAAGCACTGACTCCCCCCCCCCCTTACCTCCATGCTAAAGCATTAACACCTCAGAGAGTGCACACACCCTACAGCAGAGGGCGCCATTGATCATCACAAATGTATTAAAAAAATGAATAAATTATTCATTCATTCATTATCTCCCACTTTATCCTCTATTAGGGTCACGGTGGGGTTCCCCATGCCCATCCAGGGGAGAACGTCTCGGGCGCTGGGCAGATAGACCCAGGACAGGACACCAATCCATCGCTGGGCACACACTCACTCACACACACACTCTATATGGGGCAATTTTGAGAATTCAATTAATTTGTTCCATGTTTTTGGACTGTGGGAGGAAACCGGAGAACCCGGAGGAAACCCACGCAGACACGGGGAGAACATGGAAACTCCACCCAGATGGGGATTCGAACCGGGAATCCCTAGCGCTGAGAGGAGAACATGCTAAACCACTAAGCCACCGTGCCTCCTGAATAAATTAATTAACTAATTTTAATTGTAATTTAAAAAACCTCATTAAATGAAAATGTATACATTAAATTCTCAGGGTTATATTTGCGTTCCGCCATCTCGCCTCTGAACATCTCTGGCACAAATTTAACAATTTAACCAAATGGTGGCTACCATGGCGACAAGAATGTCGCGCACGTCTGACACGTACCTCTCTCCGTCGCTTTTTTTATTTACTTTTTAAGATGTAAATCAGAGGAGCGTTGAATTAAATTTTTTATTTTATTTATGTTTTTTTTTACAACCCTCCTTTGGCTCACGACGAAATTTTAGTTTAGTAATCTGCTAATAATTAACAATGCTAATAATTCCGTGGGATTCATTTGGCGAGCCACATTAACCTGAAGAATAGTTTACGCTCGTTACATTTCGTGCATCGTTAAAGAGACCGACGTGCAGCATGTGGAACGTATTGGGACTCCTCACCACGACGCCACACCGCGGTCTTATGATTGAGAGGCGGAGCCAGGGAAGTGAGCTACATACAATTAATATATAATTTTATTTGACGATGTAGCCGTCAATCAACGAAGCTCAGCTCTTAACGAGGTTTATAAGTAAAGTGTCGTTTAGAGGAATAAGCTGATTGGACGAACCCTTGCACTGAGCTTCGATTGGTTCCGCAGGACGTGGAGGAGTTCGTAAACACATCCGGAGAACACGGCTTCGTCGTCTTCTCACTGGGCTCCATGATCGATCACATCCCGGAACACATCGCTCGGGAGTTCTTCCACGCCTTTGGACAGGTTCCACAGAAGGTAAGAACATAACATATCACTCTCCAAACATCTCCCCAGGTTCCACGTCCTGGATCTGGCAAACTGAGCTGAAGGGGCCTCTGGAGCCGGCTTAAAGGTCCACATTGGTTGGAATTTAAACTCACAAGTTCTAGATCTAAAGTAATAATAATAATAATTGGAGCGTACGGGTTCCACATTTCACAACCAAAGTGTTCCACCCAAGTAACGTCGGTCTGTGAGAAGTGGGCGGGATCTGCCCCAAAATAATTGGTCTACTTGGGTACATCACCAATTTGGTCATTGGTCCTTTTTGGCGACATATCCCAGAACGTTAGAATTCATCACGCTCACATTGTGCTAGAGAGGTTCGGGCAACAGGAACCATTTAGTTCCACCACAGATTCCTAATACGCCAACTCATTGCAGGGGGAGGGGGGTGTTTCCCATGCCCATCCAGAGGAGAACGTTAGGTGGGCAGGTACACCCAGGAGAGGGCGCCAATCTATCTCTAGGCAAACACTCTATTTGGGGTAATTTAGAGAACCCGAGTCCATGTTTTTGGACTGCGGGAGCAAACCGGAGAACCCGGAGGAACCCCACACGGACACGGGGAGAACATGGCAACTCCGCCCAGATTGGGATTCGATCCCGGAGTCATCGTTGGGTATTTTGTGGCGATAGTCCTGGAGCTAATCTCGAGATGTCTCGGTGGTGTCCTCGGTTCCAGGTCCTGTGGCGATACAACGGGGCGGCTCCAAAGAACGTTCCCAAAAACGTGCGACTGATGAAGTGGCTGCCACAAAACGAACTGCTGGGTGAGTCCTCGCCAAACAACGCGTCAACGGCCGGGGGAGGAGTCATCAAAGGGGAGGGGGGTGGTAGTGTGACCGACCCCACCAAGCTGCCAGGCAGAACCAACACGAGCAACCTGGCCAAAGGAACCCAACAAAACCACAAAGTGACTGAAAAATTGCTTGGTTGCACCGGCGTAGACCAACGACTTTACGCCAACCGTACGAAAACCAAGTAGAACGTTGCTAGAACGTTGGTAGAACCCTGTGTTGTGATTTATTTTTCTTGGTCTGGCGAACAGCTCATCCCAAAGCCCGGCTCTTCATCACACACGGCGGAAGCCACGGGATCTACGAGGGCATCTGCAACGCGGTTCCCATGGTGATGATCCCGCTGTTCGGCGACCAGAAAGACAACGTCCTTCACATGGTGGACCGGGGCGTGGCCGAGTCGCTGACCATGTACGAGATCACGTCAGAGAGGCTGCTGCAGACCATCAGGAAGGTCACGGAGAACAAGAGGTACATGGCAGGGAGGGTTCTTGTAGCTGCCACTAGACCAAAGACTCCTCCAGGGTCTGAGGTTCTGTTGAAGGTCCACAGCGTAGTGTTATCTTCTCGTTCTCTCTTCAGCTACCAAGAGAAGATAACCAAACTGTCCAGCATCCACAAGGACCGCCCCATAGAACCTCTGGACCTGGCGGCCTTCTGGACCGAGTTCGTGCTGCGGCACGGCGGCGCACCGCACCTCCGCCCGGCCGCTCACGACCTCAACTGGGTCCAGTACCACAGTCTGGACGTCCTGGGCTTCCTCCTGCTGGTGGCGGCCACCGTGGTCTTCGTCTCCATCAAGAGCTGCATGTTCTGCTGCAGGAGGTGCTTCCGGAGAACCGAGAAGAGGAAGAGGGAGTGAGGCGGCGGGTGCGATTCCAGAGGAACCTGGTGGATGACCGCCCTCAGAACGTTCTCCATGAGGTCGAGGCTGATGAAGGTGGTTTGGTGGTTTCATTCTGATGAGATGTTCCCACCTCCAGATTACTGCAGGTCTTCATCACCCATCATCGGCACCTGGTGGAACAAGCTGTAGAATGACGTTCCTCAATGAACTAGACCTGAAGAACCTCTAGAACCTTATTAATATTACTTGGTGAAGTTTCTAAACTCATGGTTCTTTATTTGGTGTTCTTGGTTCCTAATAAAAATAAGCTGTTGTTAGAACAATTTTGGTTCCCTGGAGAACCTCAGAGTGTTCTTTTTAATCAGGTTGCTGTTAATTGTGGTCATTACTCTTTAATAAGAATTTAAAGACCTCATAGCGTAACCATGGCGTCTACCTGAACCTCAGACGAGCATGTGACCGTGGATGGAACGGCCCAGAACCAGAAGAGGGCGTAGCAGACCCTCCAATCCATGTCCAGGAACATCTATGGATGAAGACCTGTATTCTATTGCCAGCCGTGGGTCACAATCAGAGTGGAGTTGGTATGTTCTCCCCAGATCTCTTAGAGTTCTTTAACGAAAAAAGGATGAGGAACTAAAGACGGAACCAAACGAGAACGTAGCAGCAAAGTCTTGTGGACACCAACGGAGAACATCTGGTTCGTCAAGACGAGTTCAACAAATAAAACACACACACATGAATAGACGTCCATTAAGTCCTTAAAACCTCCTACCTATCCCGTCCCTCCGATTCCTAATGTTCTCCATCGCTGTCCACCCCCAAGACTTTACACCCACCTTCACCTTGAACCTCACACCTGCTCATTTTCCGGGATAGGCTCCAGACCGAACTGGACCTCGGCAACCTCTCAGTATTACAAAATAAATAAATAAATGGGGGGGGGGAATCAGTCTTCATGCCCCCAATCAGATTTAAGGATCGGAACGACACCCAAATATCAGCGACAACGGTGTAAAAATGGCTGAGGAAGCGTTTAGTGTCTTACCTCATTAATTGCCATAGACGTCTGTCTCCCCCTGGTGGCCGGGTTACAGCCGACCTTCATTCTCCTCCTCTCCATCGGCTCCAGGTTCTCGTGGCCCTGCGCTGGATGTTGAGGTCCGTGTTGCCGTAGGTTGCGTTAAGAGAAGCAGGTATGACGCGAAGTGGTGCGAATAAAAACTAGGTTAAAAAAAAAAAAACAATAAAATAATTTAAAATAAATATATGAAGAGAAGAAAACGGGACGAAGGCAGAAATAAATCCAATAAAAAAAAAAGATCAAAGAGATGATGAGAAAAAAAAATAAATAAAATACAGAACGACAAAAAAATTTAAAGAGAAACTTTACAGATTATTATATTCAACGCAGCAACAGTTATCTTCAGAACCTTACTCAACAGGGTCCAAAGGTTTGGCTAGAACACCGGCCCCATGAACCCTCCCCTATAAACCCACCCCTATACAATCGCTCCTGGAGGCCCCTCCTCCGTTCCAGAATGCACTCCTTTATATAGTTTTGGAACGCAGACCGATGGAACACTGTGGAACTCCTCCAGAGCTGCAAGTCCCATTCATTGCCTTTGTGTTGAAACTGTTTGAAGGTTCCTCCTCTAGACCTTCAGAAGAATTTAAAAGGAGAATGATGGTGGAACCGAGGTCTTTGGTGGCGTTGGTTCTCCTGCTGTTCCTCTGCAACTCCTGTGGTCCTGCAGAAGCCGGTAAGATCCTGGTGATGCCGGTGGATGGAAGCCATTGGCTGAGTATGAAGATCCTTGTGGAGGAACTCTCCCACAGAGGACACCAGATGGTGGTTCTGGTTCCCGAGTCGAGCATGCTGATCAAGAGCTCGGACGCCTACACCAGTCGGACCTTCAAGGTTCCTTACACTCAGCAGGACCTAGACGCCGTCCTTAAACCTTTCAAAGACAGCATCATGACCGAACCCAATATCTCGGACATGTTCATGACCGTCCGAGGTCTTCTGATCTACACGGGGATGCAGGTGAAGGGGTGCGAGATGCTCCTGTACAACCAAGTTCTCATGAAGGAGCTGCGAGAACACGGGTTCCAGCTCCTGCTGACCGACCCCTTCCTGCCGTGTGGACCGATCATAGCGGAGAACTTCTCCATTCCTGCCGTCTACTTCCTCTACACGCTCCCCTGTGGACTGGACCTCCAGGCGGCGCAGTGTCCGGCGCCGCCGTCGTACGTCCCGCGCATCTTCACGGGGAACACGGACGTTATGACCTTCCCTCAGAGGATCGAGAACGTTCTGATGACTGGGTTGGACTCCATCCTCTGTAAAGTTCTCTACGCCAGTTTTGACGAGTTGGCCAGCAGGTTCCTGCAGAAGGACGTCACCTACGGGGAGATCCTTGGAAATGGCGCCATCTGGCTTCAACGTTACGACTTTACGTTTAATTTCCCCAAACCCATCATGCCCAACACGGTGCGAATCGGAGGCATCAACTGCGCCAAGGGGAAGCCTCTCCCTGCCGTGAGTTCCCATCTTATTATTGTTTTAATTTTAGAAGACATGAGCCGCACTGCAGGAAAAGCACGAGGGTTTTACGGGGCAAATTCCAGTGGGACGTTGGACCGTCGTAAAAACATTAATATATGATAATATTTGAGTCTCGTGACCGTCTCGGAACAGCGTCGTCATGCCACAGAAGAACATATCCACCGTGTACGATGTCCGTTCTCTCTGTGTCCTCATGGGTTTCCTCCGTGTTCTCCGGTGTGCCCAGCGCCCAAAACGTTCTCATTGAAACATCTACGCATTTGGAGGTTCCTTAGTTTGGACTTTAAACTTAAGATACCTCAAAGGTTCCTCTGTTTTGCACTGGAGAATCCTCTAGAGGTTCCTCGAAGATCTCGTATGAAAGCAGGATATAAAAATGGAGAAATTCCAGATCTGGAAGACGACGTAAGGCAGGGACAGGACAGAAATACAGAAGGGCAAGCTGATTAAAGGTGAAAAGAATAATCCATCATTCAGTAAAAAAATAATAAATATTCTATCAATTTTAGTGCGTAATATTTTTTTCGTAAGTCGGCGGCGTGGTAAATAATATTGTTAAATATTTGGTTGAGTAATTCTAGGGTTAATATTAAAAATAAAAATATTTCCACGCCGGAGACGAACGTTTGATTCGTAGTTTATTTCATTTCGAACGCCAATAAAACCATGAACCCTATTTATTGTTTATTAAAAAAACGAAAAACAGTTTCCATGATTTTACTTACGATCGTTATTCATCTCGTCGACTGATTTCGTCGTTTGTAAATTGAGGGAGTTAGCACGTAACTTTCACGTATATATACGACTTTTTTCCCGCTGGTCCAACTCGCCTTAAGATCGCTTAAAAACGTTCCAATTTAAAAAAATGTAAGTTAATAAAAACGGAAAGCTTCAAATCAGAACTAACAGATCGATGGAACCGGAACCACGTTACGCAGCTGATCACCGCCACCCGCGGGAACGTACGACAACGCAACACGGCAGATAAGCGCGACACAAACGCGGAACGCGAGGGAACTCTGTACCGAGTTTTCTTTGGCGACGCTAACCGAGACGTTCTTTGGTTTGCAGGACGTGGAGGAGTTTGTGGACGGATCTGGAGGACATGGCTTCATCGTCTTCAGCCTGGGTTCCATGGTGGAGAACCTCCCGGAACATAAAGCCAGAGAGTTCTTCAGAGCCTTCGGACAGATCCCACAGAGGGTGAGAACCTTCCCGCCGTCCTCCTGAACGGTTTAAATAGCAACGCTGCATGTGAATACACCCCCCCGATGGGCGTGGCCGTCTCGAATAAATCTGAGAGCACAGATCCATAGAACACACTCTATACCGTGGGTTCTCCATTCACAGGACCATGGAGAACCTTAGAGTCCAGGTAGCTGCACCATAAAAATAGCAACCCCGCCAAAGTCAGAGCGCCACCTAGCTGCTAAAGGGAACAGCGAGGGACGCACTGATTGGTTTAGTGTACGTTACATTTCCCGTCGTTATGAACGTAAAGACACACGGACACGCCCAAAATCACATTCAAATCAACAGTGTCTTAGTGGTTGGCATGTTCTCCTCTCAGCACTGGCGATCCAGGTTTGAATCGCGATCTGGGTGGAGTTTGCATGATCTCCCCCCATCCATGAGGGTTTCCTCCGGGTTCCTCCCACAGTCCAAAAAAAAAAACATGGATTCAAAATGAAGTGGCTGCTCTAAATTGCCCCATACATATACAGTAGTGTGTTTGTGTGAGCAGAAGATAATGACTAAGTGAACCCATGGAAAGCTTAATTAATAATAATTTTTTAACTAATTTACTTTAATTTAAGAAGGAAAAACGAACCTGCTGTAAATTTCTGGAGCCTATCCCTGCAAGTTAAATAGAAAAAATGGGATTCAAGGTTAATTGGCTGCTCCAAATTGCCCCATAATGTGTTTGTATGAACAGAAGAGAATGAACCAATGGAAAGCTTGATTAATAATAATTATTTAAATCCTTTTTTTTAATTTAAGAAAGAGAAACGAACCTGCTGTAGATTTTTGGAGCCTATCCCTGCAAGTTAAATAAAAAGGGAGTATAAATACTAGATACAGCAGCTTCATGGAATTAAAACGTTTTAAATATGTACATTGCGATCTGGAACATTTATAGTACATTGGCGCCATCTCCTGGATGAATGCGGTATTACATTATGAAGCGTGGTTCTTATTAAGAGAAATTTGACGTGATGAATAATTCAATAAGAAAGTCTCATAACGAGCCTCTAAGATCTTTCCATTATGAAAATTGGAATGGTTCTGTTGATCTTATCTCTGATGTAAACATTCGGTTCCGTGCGTTCTGGTTTTCAGGTTCTATGGCGATACGACGGCGTGGTTCCCGAAGACGCTCCCAAAAACGTGCGACCGATGAAGTGGCTGCCGCAGAACGACCTCCTGGGTTTGTTTACATCGCACAAACGTACATTATAAAAAACGGTCACCATGGCGACCGCACATTGTGACATCATGACCCCTCGTTAGGTTAATTCAACAAAACGACCTCCCGTTTCCAACAGCCCACCCCAAAGCCCGGCTCTTCATCACACACGGCGGGAGCCACGGCATCTACGAGAGCATCTGTAACGGCGTTCCCATGGTGATGATCCCGCTGTTCGGAGATCAGCGGGACAACGTCCAGTACATGGTGGCCCGGGGCGTGGCCGAGTCGCTGACCATGTACGACATCACGTCGGAGAGGCTGCTGCGGACCGTCAGGAAGGTCCTCAGCAACGGCAGGTACGGCCAACTCTGACATCACAACCTTAGTTAGTGGGAGGTGCTAAGGGTCACGGAAGGTGCTGGGGTAGTGGGAGGTGCTAAGGTAGCGGGAGGTGCCGGGGGTAGTGGGAGGTGCTAAGGGTAAGTGGTAGGTGCTGGGGGAAGCAGGAGGTGCCGGAGGTAACAAAAGGTGCTAAGGGTCACAAAAGGTGCTGGGGATAGTGGGAGGTGCCTGGGTAGTGGGAGCTGCTAGGGGTAGCGGGAGGTGCTTAGTGTAATTGGTAGGTGCTGGGGGTAGTGGGAGGTGCTAAGGGGTCACGAAAGGTGCTAAGGGTAGCGGGAGATGCTAAGGGTAGCGGGAGATGCTGGGGATAGTGAGAGGTGCCTGGGTAGTGGAAGGTGCTGGGAGTAGCGGGAGGTGCTGGGGTAGTGGGAGGTGCCGGGGGTAGTGGAAGGTCCTGGGGTAGCAGGAGGTGCTGGGGGTAGTGGGAGGTGCCGGGGGTAGCAGGTGGGAGTATTTAAATATACAGTATTTAAAACGGTGCTACCCCCCTGTTCTAAGGCGTAACCCGTCCTCATACACAAAGGTGACGTCCCAGCCCTGAGTGCACGGAGCCGCGATCTCCAACACCCTCAGAACTGGAAACCTAATTTGGGAGGGGAGGGGGGGGGGTCAGTGCACCTCGGCGCTGTGTGCTGACAGATTCTATAACAGGATGTCATGTCTCCTCAGCTACCAAGAGAAGATAACCAAACTGTCCAGCATCCACAAGGACCGCCCCATAGAACCTCTGGACCTGGCGGCCTTCTGGACCGAGTTCGTGCTGCGGCACGGCGGCGCACCGCACCTCCGCCCGGCCGCTCACGACCTCAACTGGATCCAGTACCACAGTCTGGACGTCCTGGGCTTCCTCCTGCTGGTGGCGGCCACCGTGGTCTTCGTCTCCATCAAGAGCTGCACGTTCTGCTGCAGGAGGTGCTTCTGGAGAACCAACAAGAGGAAGAGGGAGTGAGGCGGCGGGTGCGATTCCAGAGGAACCTGGTGGAGGACCGCCCTCAGAACGTTCTCCATGAGGTCGAGACTGATGAAGGTGGTTTGGTGGTTCCATTCTGAGGAGATGTTCCCACCTCAAGCACATCCAGATCCTTCAAACCCCTTCACCAACAACCTTCCTCAAAGCTCTGGACCTCAAGAACCTCATCTCCACATCCTTCAGCATTCAGTTGGCATCTACCCGGTTTCTCGAACCATCAAACACCGCCATCTAGTGGCTAAATCACAGAATGCAGTTTATAAAACTGTAACAGGTTTAGCGCTGGTCAGTTTATATTAATCTGTACTTTATTATTTAAAATAATGTATTGCACATCACCGTATCGTATGTTCCAATCACGGCCCGCGGGCCGATTTCAAACGGCCTGGGTTAATAATGTGTCGTTTATGGCTCGCTATCTCCGTCAGAATAAATAAATAATAAACGTTAAAATAAAAAAAAAAACGTTTCACCACATGGTGGCAGCACCGATCTCATACTATCCGTGTCTGCCTCAGTGGACATATGAGGCCGCCAGGGGGCAGCAGAGGAGTGGCTTTTGATGATTGTCTTAATCAGGAGGTGAGAACTCTTGTTCTTCAGTTCCCTCCCACAGTCCAAAAACATGGATTCAAGGTAAATTGGCTTCTCTAAATTGCCCCTATAGCACTGCCACCTCTAATCGCTGGGCATTCCAGGTTCGAATCCCGATCTGCGTGGAGTTGGCATGTTCTCCCCATGTCTGCGTGGGATTCCTCCAAGTTCTCCAGTTTCCACCCACGGTCCAAAAACATGGATTCAAGGTGAATTGGCTGCTCTAAATTGCCCCATACAGCGTGTGTGATATTGGTGCCCTCTCCTGGGTGTATCTGCCCAGCGCCCAAAACGTTCTCATCTGGAAGGGCATGGAGACACCCCCCCCCCCCGCGCGACCCTAGTAGAGGATAAAGTGGAAGGTAATGAATGAATGAATGAATGATTACGTCACACATCGTTCCTTCACGTGACCGAATTGAACGAAAAACACGCTTTGATTTGTTTTTTTCTGCCTAAATTTCCTTCTAAAACACTTTACTTTACGACGTCACTGATTTTCAATAAACTTCTCTGAGATTAAACCTCATTTTTGTGAACTTTTAAGTGACCGGTTCCCGCGTTTCTTTCCACCGGGCCGCGTCCCAAACCGCCCGCTACTCCACTAGGTAGGCTGCATGGTCACGTGAGGCGGTGAACACTAAAAAGGCGCTGGCGTAGTGATCCCGCGTGAGGTTTGGGACGCGGCCGCGACTGGAGTGAGCATGCGTACCGCTGGGTGCTGTTTGAATTCGGGGAGGCGGTGAGGTGGACGGCGTGCTGTTGCTGCTGCGGGTTAACTTTAAACGAAAAAAAATATTAAACTTTTAAAGATTCGATCGGTCGGAACGCCGTTACACTGCCGGTCCGGAGTCATGGAGATTCAAGGTTTGTGCGGCGACGTTTTAAAAGTCGTGCAAGCGGCTTTCACAGCGAACGTTAGCAGCATTATGCTAATCCGTACAGTGGCTACTCACACACACACACGAAATATAAAATAAAAAAGTATATAAACTGAATTATTATTAATAATAGAGGCGATAAATATACACTTCAAAGAGTTGCGGTGCACCTAACGTGAATAAATCCAGGTTTCAAGTCAGTTCACGGTGTTCCGTACAGCTTTTTATTATTATTATTTTTTTTTTAATAATTTGTTTAGTTTAAATTTCCAAAATGAAATATGTAAATTAATCTCAGGGTCATTTAAATATTTAATGAGTCAAAAACGACGAGTTTATACACAATTATAGATGCTTTCTATTATGTATGGATTCGAACCCGGTTCTGCACTCGCGGTGACGTCATGTCTCCATCCTCAGGTATGGAACCCATGGCCCTGGGTTCTCCGTCCTCCCCCAAGCCGTTAGCCGGCGCGCAGTTCCTCCCGGGGTTCCTGATGGGGGATGCGCCGGCTCCTGCGACCCCCCAGCCTCGAACCCTGGCCCCCGTGTTCTCTGGCATGGAGTCCAGAGCGCCTCCTCTGGCAGGTGGGTTCCCTCTGCGAGGTTCTGCTCTTTAATAAGCCACCACTGGATTAGAAACACCTGGTACATGGGGTGATCACGTGACCCGAGGCCACGCCCCCTCAGCTATCCCAGGTTCCTCCGGTGTCCCAGGTTCCTCCGGTGTCCCAGGTTCCTCAGGTGTTCCGGTTCCTCAGGTGTTCCATTTTCCTCAGGTGTTCCAGGTTCCTCAGGTGTTCCAGGTTCCTCAGTTCATTGAAGGTTCCATTTGTGGCCGCCTTCTTTTCCAACGTCGCTGTCTTCGGCGGTTTGGACATGTGACCTGGCTGTGGTTAAATTATGGGATTTGAAGCCCTTTGATCTCACTCCCTCGGCTGTGAATGGATACATTGTTAGTGTTTGATCTCAGACCCGTTCTAACGTTTGGTTCTCATCTGGTTCCTCAGGCGGTTCTCCTCCCCAGCCGGTGGTTCCCACCCCGAAAGATAAAAGCGGCGCCCCTCCCATCAGGAGCATCTACGACGAGCTGTCCAGCCCGGGTGTCGGCTTCTCGCCCCTGTCGTCCCGCCGGCAGGTCCCCGAAACGCACCCACGCCACCACGGTTCTGTTCGAAGACGTGGAACCAAAGACGTCAAATTCTGACATGTGTTTATTTAATGTTGATGAGCTGTGTGTGTGTGTGTGTGTGTGTGTGTGTGTGTGTGTGTGTGTGTGTAGGGCATGTCAGTGTTACCCACCCCCCTGTCCAGTGTTGCTGGAACCCCAGGTTCAGGTAGGAATAAGTCACATGACCTTCATTGTGTCCATTCTATTGAAGCTGGCTGTTTGTGTGCTTCATGTAAAGCCCTGTCTGGCCGCTAGAGGGAGACATTCATTTGGTATAATTACACACATTATTACACTCTGGTTCCTCCTGTGTGTATGTGAGATCATTGTGTGTGTGTGTCCTCATACTGTTGTGTGTTGTGTATCTGATGCCATTCTCATGTACACTGTTTCAGTGTGTAAGGGTTTTTAGTGTAACGCCCTGTCTGGCCGCTAGAGGGAGACATTTAGTTGGCACAATAACACACAGTATCATTATTATAATAACAATTAAATTAAATTTAATGAATGTTTGTGTTCACTCTTGCTTGTGTCACTGTGTGTGTGTGTGTGTGTGTGTGTGTGTGTGTCACTATGTGTGTGTGTGAGACAGGCAGTGTGTTCTCGTCGTCCCTCATACAGAGGAAGAGCATGGCGTCCCTCTCGCCGGCTCAGGCTGACCCGTTCTTCACGCAGGGGGACGCCCTGTCCTCTGAGGACCAGCTGGACGACACCTGGGTCACAGTGTTTGGGTGGGTCGCTGTGTGGGGTTGGTGTGTGTGTGTAGGGGGGTGTTTGGGTGGGTCGCTGTGTGGGGTTGGTGTGTGTGTGTGTGTGTGTGTGTGTGTCTGTCCGTCCGTCCCTCTTACCGGTGCTGTCCGTGGTGCTGACAGGTTTCCTCCGGCGTCAGCGTCCTTCATCCTGCTGCAGTTCGCTCAGTACGGAAACGTCCTGAAACACGTGGTACGTACGGCTCGCGGCGGCAAGGGGTTCTGAGGTGTGATCGGCCACCCTAATGTGTGTGTGTGTGTGGGTGCAGATGTCGAACTCAGGGAACTGGATGCATCTTCAGTATCAGTCAAAGCTGCAGGCGAGGAAAGCTCTGAGCAAAGACGGCAAGGTCTTCGGAGACACCATCATGATCGGCGTGAAGCCCTGCATCCATAAAGTGAGAACCACCACTGCGCACCACCACCCTCACCACCACCACAGCGTTGTACCACTATCACCACCGCTGCGCACCACCACCACCACAGCGTTGTACCACTATCACCACCGCTGCGCACCACCACCACCACAGCGTTGTACCACTATTACCACCGCTGTGCACCATCACCACTGGGCACCACCACCCTCACCACCATTACAGCGCACCACCACCACCCTCACCACCACAGCGTTGTACCACCATCACCACCATTGCGCACCATCACCGCACAGCGCAACCCCCTTTCTGCTGTCAATACGCAAAGTGAAAACCCCCTCACTGTGCAGCGCGACCCCCTCGCCGCATCATGTGACCCCCTCGCCGCGACACTCACCTTACAGTAGAGCGTTCTCTCCCGTCATCTGTGTGCAGAGTGTGATGGAGGTGTCAGAGAGGACCGGTCCAGGTTCTGAGTTCACTCCTCCAGTCAAGAACATCAGCAGCCTGAATCCCTCAACACCCAGATCAACCATGAGAGCCCTCAGCACCCCCAACCGCCTGAACACCACCGACTACCAGGTACACACACACAACC
>JAFMOD010000392.1:58564-69950 GCA_019802435.1 Corydoras maculifer
CACACACACTCACACTCACACACACACATACACACACACACACATACACATACACACACACACACACACACATACACACACTCACACACACAGATACACACTCACACACACAGATACACACTCACACACACAGATACACACACACACACACACTCACACCTTGAGAAACTGAATTCGTTCCGCTAAAGCACTTCAGCCGTGATTTACAGAACTTCCTCTCCGGTTCTAATCCCTGGAGAGTTTGGTTGGATTAAAACCCGCTGCGTCAGGAACATCACACACACTTAATCTGATCCAGTTGGTACAGATTAGGACCAGGATGAACCGCGCCGGGATTATTCGGATTACTGTTTCTTAATCGAATGACAATGATTGGGATTATTTTTGCTGGATGGGATTATTTTCGGTTGATAGTATAATTTTTATTTGATGGGATTATGTTTGAATAATGAAATTGTTTTTGAATGATGATGGGATTATTTTTGTTGATGAGATCATCTTTGAATATTGGGATTATTTTTGGTTCATGGGATTTTTATTTTTATAATTTTTTTTGATCACTTCTTTTTGAATGACAGGATTATTTTCAGTTGATCAGATTATTACTGTGCAATATGCATATGTAAATATATATATTAAAAATAAATAAATAATAAAATAATATTTCTATGGTGTATTGTGTTTGAATGATGGGATTGTTTTTGTTGATGAGACTATCTTTGAATGTTGGTATGGTTTCTGGGTGATGGGATTATGTATGAATAATGAGATTATATTTTGTTGTTAGTAAAATATTTGGTTGATGTGATTTTTTGATTTGATGGGATTATTTCTGCTCTTTATGGCTGAAGTTCATGTTCTTTCTTTCTCATTAGTTTTTTTTTTAGTTGATGGGATTATGTTTCGCTCTGTGTTATGATGTTCGATGTTTGATTATTGGAATTATTCTAGGCTGGTGGAATTATGTATGAATGACGAGATTATTTTTTTCTTGTCAGTAAAATATTTGGTTGATGGTATGATTTTATTTGATGGGATTATCTTTAAATAATGGGATTATATTTTGGCTGATGGGATTATTTTTTTGATTATTGGGGTTATTTTGGTTCTGCGTTATGATGTGCGCCCAGTAGATTATCTTAAAATTCTGGGTTTATATTTTGATAATTGGGATTATTTTGTTTTAGCGTCATGATGTTCCTTCAGTACATCATGTTTAAGGTGTAACCCTTCTCAGATTGCCCCACCGTCTGTGTGTGTTTAGTGAACTTCAGGCTGTGGCAGGGTTACAGTAATGAGCAGTGTTGAGGTGTTAGGCGGGCGTCCACATACTTTGGGGTGTGTTGTGTGTGTGGGGTGCTGTGCGCGGTGGTGGAGGTGGAGGTGGTGGTGGTGGTGGTGGTGGCGCTCTGATCAATCAGCTGATCGATTCTGTCAGGGACTCGTTGGCTCCACCTCCACTTCTCTTTCTGATTGCTTTATATTGATTTCTCTCTCTAATTTACCTCTGGCTGATACTGATCTGACTCCCCCCACCCCCACACTTCACCCCCCACCCCCACACTTCACCCCCCACCCCCACACTACACCCCCCCCACCCCCCAACCGAGTGCACACGAAAGCGACAAGGTTCTGATGTTCGGAGACGCTGTCCTCTACAGAACACTTACATCATCGTGTCGTAGGACGTCTGCTGGACAGGGTTTGGGGTGGGGGGGTGGTGGTGGGGCTTCCCCATGCCCATCCAGGGGAGAACGTTTCGGGAGCTGGGCAGATAGACCCAGGACAGGGGGGCAATCTATCACTGGACAAACACTCACTTACACACACACACTCCATATGGGGCAATTTGGAGCATTCGATTTACCTTGAATCCATGTTTTTTGGACTGTGGGAAGAAAACCGGCAAACCCGGAGAAAGCCACACAGACACGGGGAGAACATGCCAACTCCACCCAGATCGGGATTCGAACCTGGATCCTCAATGCTGAGAGGAGAACGTGTTAATCACTAAGCCACCATGCTGCCATAGGGGCAATTCAGAGCATTCTATTCACCTTGAATCCATGTTTTTGGACTGTGGGAGGAAACCCGCGCAGACACGGGGAGAACATACCAACTCCACCCAGATCAGAATTCGAACCTGCATCCCCAGCGCTAAGAGGATAACATGCCAACCTCTAAGCCACCATACTGCCATGGGGGCAATTTAGAGCATTCTATTCACCTTGAATCCAAGTTTTTGGACCGCAGAAGGAAACAGGAGAACCCGGAGTAAACTCACACAGACACGGCCCTGTGAGGAGAACATGCCAACACTACACCACAGCGCCACCCACATCATAATTCATAATTTATAATTAATAATATTAATAATAATAATAATGTTTTGGAAGGGGTGGTGGTGTGGTGTTTGGCATGTTCTCCTCTCAACACTCGATCCCGTTCCGGGTGGAGCTTGCATGTTCTCCCCATGGTCCACATGGGTTTCCTACGGGTTCTCCGGTTTCCTCCCACAGTACACAGCCATAGATTTAAGGTAAATTGGCAGCTCTGAATTGCCCCTATGGCAGCATGGTGGTTTAGTGGTTGGTATGTTCTCCTCTCAGCGCATGGGGATCCAGGTTCGAATCCCGAACCCCCCCCCATAATGAATATAATTATGATAAACGAATGAATATTTTGGGAAGTCTGTTGCCGATCCGTTTTCCGGTTTAATTTATTAATTTATTTGTGATCCAGCGTTTGTTCTGTTTACTAAAACGTGGAATTCTTCGGCCCCCGGCCCCCGCTGGGGTCCCGGTTATTCAGCGGCTCTGCGTTCGTTTAATCCGAGTGCGAGGCTTTCGGATCGTTGCTTAATTATCTGTAATTGTCGAGCGAGAACGTGCATTTAGACTCCTGGGCTAAAAGTAATAAGGTTTTCTTTATTCTAACAGCGGATTACACTCACACACACTCACACACACACACACACACACACACACACACACACACACACACACACACACTCTGGGTAACAGAGTAATCCTCTATTACAGGGCTGGGTAATTAATTTTCTCTGGGGGTAACATAACGACCTGGGACAGTTGTGGAGTCACCAATCTGCGTTCCGTACATCGCTGACATCATCCCTCATGACCATATATGGTCATTACTCTATAGTCATCCAATTTTTATTATTCCATTGTTTTTGTCTGGCATTTTTCCCATGCAAATCGCGACCTATAGAGACGGTTTTCGCAGGACACGTCCGTCTCATGGGTGAGAAGAATGTTTGTGTACGGCTAAGGAATTGGTCGAAGCGTTCCCGAGATATTCCCGTTTTTCCGATCCAAAATTCCCATTCGCTTTGCATTGCGGTGATGTTCGCACTCGCGTAACGCGAACAATTTTCAAGCTACGAACACAAAATTTGCTGAAGTCAGAGACGGCTGGAGGACGACCGGTCCTGTGAATCGCACCCTTCAAAGTTGGCTTAGTTTATTCCTATTACCATATATGGTAATCACTCTATAGTCATCCAATTTTTATTATTCCATTGTATTTGTCTCCCTTTCTACTCTAGCAAATTTCGACCAATATAGACAGTTTTCGCAGGACGCGTCAGTCTCATTGATCAGATAAATGCTTGTGTACAGCTAAGGAATCCGTCGAAGCGTTCCCGAAATATTCCTGTTTTATCTAAAATTCCCATTCACTTTGCATTACGTAAATGTTCGCACTCACGTAACGCAAACAATTTTCGAGCTACAAAGACGAAATTCGCTGAAGTCGAAGACGGCTGGAGGCCAACCGGTCGAGTGAAATTGCAGAGTGATTGCGCTCTTTACAGTTAACTTAGTTTATTCCTATTACCATATATGGTCATTACTCTATATTCATCCATTTTTTATTATTACATTGTTTTTGTCTTCCCTTTGTGTCTGGCAATTTTCAACATATTAAGATGGTTTTCGCAGGACGCGTCCAATTCATGGGTGAAACGAGTCCTTATGTTCAGCTAAGGAATCGGTCAAAGCATTCCCGAGATATTCCCGTTTTTCCGATCCAAAATTCCCATTTACTTTGCATTACGCTGATGTTCACACTCTCATAACACGAACAATTTTCGAGCTACGAAGACAAAATTTGCTGCAGTCGGAGACGGCTGGAGGCCGACCCGTCGTGTGCAATCTCAAACTGATAGCACTCTCCACTCACTCCTGATCACTCTTTAAAGTTGCCTTAGTTCATTTCCAATGGGAGAAAATCTCATTTTTAAAGTGGCGTAACTCGGTCAACTTACGCGCTACGAACACGAAACTCGAACCACAGACCGAGTTTACCTTCTGTCCTCCTCTGTCCACTCTTCAAATATCGCATTGCTGCTGGTCGCTCTAACCGCACGCCATTACCGCGGACAGAGTCCGATTTTATAAAACTGAAAACTCGCTTAGAAAATACAGACAATTCGCAGCACTCACACTCGCGTTCTCTTCTGGAAATGTTTACGTTTGATTCTCTGGAGAAATCTAGAGAGAAATGCACTTTGGTATGTTCTCTAAAGATCAGCACCATGGCCGGTGTCTCGTCTTCCTGCGCTGAATAATTAATGAGCGGCGTCTCGGCCCCTCGGCGCTCCAGGGGTGACATTCAGAAACACGACCCACGACGGTGAGGGAGGAACCGGGAGGGTGCCGTGCTGGACGTTCCGTCCCCACGCCGCCGTCGACGGAACCGAACGGAACGGAAGCGGGCGCGAGGCGGGCGTGTAAAACATAAACCCTCATGAATATTTAATGGCGCCGGCCGATGGTCTCTAATTTCTCAGCGTATTAACAAAGCTTCATTAATATTTCAGCGGAACCTCAATCCCGAACGTTCTGCCAGAACCGCAGGAACACATCAGCGTCGGATCGGCTCCGCCTCCGGAACCGCGATCGATTCCCACGTTCCGACGTTCCGACGTTCTGATGACTGATAAACAGCTTCGCCAAGGACAACAAGGCAGCGTTCCGAACCCATGCAGAACGTTCTGCCCCAAAAACAATACAAACCAACATGGAACCAACGGACCAAAGTACCAATGGAACCGATGGAACCGACGGACCAATGGAACCAACAGACCAAAGTACCAATGGAACCAAAGAACCGATGGAACCGACGGACCAATGGAACCAACGGACCAAAGTACCAATGGAACCAAAGTACCAATGGAACCAAAGTACCAATGGAACCGACGGACCAAAGTACCAATGAAACCAAAGTACCAATGGAACCAATGTAACCGACAGACCAATGTAACCAACAGACCAAAGTACCAATGGAACCAAAGTACCAATGGAACCGATGGAACCGACGGACCAATGTAACCAACAGACCAAAGTACCAATGGAACCAAAGTACCAATGGAACCGACGGACCAAAGTACCAATGGAACCAAAGTACCAATGGAACCAATGGAACCGACAGACCAATGTAACCAACAGACCAAAGTACCAATGGAACCAAAGTACCATTGGAACCAACGGACCAATGGAACCAACAGACCAAAGTACCGGTGGAACCAACGGACCAATGGAACCAACAGACCAAAGTACTGATGGAACCAACTGACCAAAGTACCAATGGAGGCATCCGGCTTTGAGGGAGCTGTTTAGGGAATGTTCCATGCAGACACAGAACTTTTCAGACCCCTTTAAGTTCCACCATGGAACCTCACTCAGGTGTGAGTGTATTTTAAACCAATGAGGTACGAGGGGGCGTGGCCTCAGTTGGAATAAACCACAATAAGGAGGTATTGCGAGGTTCTGCGCGAGGCGTAGTGGAGAACAGTTCCACCTCTTTCCCGTGATTTATTCACAATAATACACAACAGGAATAAAAACAGGAATTCAAGGTGAATTGAATGCTCCAACTTGCCCCTATGACAGCATGGTGATATAGTGTTTGGCATGTTCTCAGCACCGGGATCGAGGTTTGAATCCCAATCTACGTGGAGTTTGCATGTTCTCCCCATGTCCGCCCTCCGTGTTCGCCGTTTTCCTCCCACAGTCCAAAAACATGGATTCAAGGTGAATTGAATGCTCTAAATTGCCCCATATAGAGTGTGTGTCTGTGTGAGTGAGTGTGGATGTCCAGTGATAGATAGTCGTCCTGTCGCGGG
This sequence comes from Corydoras maculifer, assembly GCA_019802435.1. Taxonomy (NCBI): domain Eukaryota; kingdom Metazoa; phylum Chordata; class Actinopteri; order Siluriformes; family Callichthyidae; genus Corydoras; species Corydoras maculifer. Next base: position 64,713 of record JAFMOD010000392.1, read on the forward strand.
TGTATCTGCCCCAAACGTTATTCCTTGGATGGGCATGAGGAACTCCAGAAGAGAACGTTTAGGGGCAATTTAGATAGGGGCAATCTAGAGCAGCCAATTCACCTCGTGAATTCCATGGGAAGAACATGGAAACTCCACGCAGACCAGGATTTGAATCTGGACCCCCCAGCACTGAGGGGAGAACACGCCCCTCCACCTCAGACGCCCCCTTTATGGATGTCGTCTTTTGCACCCGGGCAAAGAATTCTCTGCGAACGCTTCGATTGAAATCCAACGCTCATAAAATCCAACGCCCATACGTCAGAAGGGACGTAAGAGGAGCCAATAGAGCTCCAGATGGGGAACGTGGTTGCTAGGCAACGCATGGTAGCTAGGAATCCAACATGGCCGACGCTTCGACCCTCCACACTTCGAATCGTCACGTCGGAACGTTTTAAACTATAAATAAACAATTAAGAAACGAACCCCGATCAGACGCCCGACTCACCGGCGCCCCTGACAGACAGCCGGCTGATTGTCCTCGTCCTCGCCGTGCGCCGCTCCACCTGGGTCGCGTTCCTGATTGCGTCTGGAACGTTGCGGCGTGATTGGCGAGATTCTGATTGCGGAATGTAAATGAACGGCGTCCTCGTTGATCTTCAGCTGAGAGCCGGGTGTGATTACCACCGTAATTAGTCTCCGTGGCTGTTGACGTTCCTCCCGCGCGGTTGTCCCGGTTCCGATACCCGCCGTCATCGTCTGGAGCATCTGCTCGCCGACAAATAACAGCCACGAAATGCGGCTTCCACGACCACGGGCTGCGGAAAGACAGAGGATGAGACATACGGGGAGAACAGACACACCCCAGGACAGGACAACCCCCCCACACACACACACACACTCTATATGGGGCAATTTAGAACATGAGGTTTACCTTGAATCCATTCGTTTTTGGTCTGTGGAAGGAAAGTGGAGAACACGGGGAGGACATGGGAACTCCACCAAACCTGAATCCACAGCGCCGAGAGGAGAACATGCCAAACACTGTGCCGCCCCTAAGACAAATACTAGCTGAGTTAATTATTATTAATATCGTAAGCATCGTACATACCACTCCAGAGCATCATGTGACCCCACGGGGGGGTCCCCATGCCCATCCAGGAGAGAACGTTTCGGGCGCTGGGCAGATACACCCAGGACAGGACGCCAATCTATCACTGGACACACACTCAGTCACACACACACACACTCTATATGGGGCAATTTGGCGAATTCAATTCACCTTAAATCCATGTTTTTTGGACTGTGGGAGAAAACCGGAGAACCCGGAGGACACCCACGCGGACACGGGGAGAACATGCAAACTCCACCCAGATGGGGATTGGAATCGGGAATCCCTAGCGCTGAGAGGAGAACATGCCAAACCTCAATGAGCCACCGTGCTGCCCAGCGTTATATAATATAAACCGAAAATATAGAGTAAGAACGTAAGAATACAAATAAAATAGCAGTAAAAATAAATAAATAGTTAAATAATGAAATATCGCAGCGTTATGTTATAGAAATAACACAAATGTAAGAATAAAAATATAACCACAATAAATAAAATAAAATTAAATAGAGCAGCGTTACATGATATAAATCTAAAACGTAGAATCAAAATGCAAATATAAAAATATAATTGCAATAAAAAAATAAAAATAATAATTAAATATATAGTAGCGTTATATGATATAAATACAGAATTAAAATGCAAGTATAAAAATATAATTGCAATAATTTTTTTAAAAATAATTAAATACATAGCAGCGTTATATAATATAAATCTAAAACGTGTAATAAAAATGTAAGAATTAAAATATAACAGCAATTAATGAAATTAAATATAGCAGCGTTACGTGATATGAATCTAAAACGTACAATCGTTATAATATAAATATTAAATATATATAAATGTTAATATAAAAATATAATAGCAATAATGAATTAATTCATTCATTCATTATCTCCCGCTTTATCCTCTATTAGGGTCGTGGGGGGGGGGTTCCCCATGCCCATCCAGGGGAGAACGTCTCGGGCGCTGGGCAGATAGACCCAGGACAGGGCGCCAATCCGTCGCTGGGCTCACACTCACTCACACAGACACACTCTATATGGGGCAATTTTAAGAATTCTATTGACTTGATCCATGTTTTTGGACTGTGGGAGGAAACCGGAGAACCCAGAGGAAACCCACGCAGACACGGGGAGAACATGGGAACTCCACCCAGATGGGGATTCGAACCGGGAATCCCTAGCGCTGAGAGGAGAACATGCTAAACACTAAGCCACCGTGCCGCCTGTAAAAATATGATATTTTAAAAAATGAAATATAGCAGCGTTATATAATATGAATCAAAAATAATAAATAGAATAAAAAATGTGAGAATAAAAATATAAAAGCCATAAAAACATTTAATGAAGTGAAATACAGCAGCGTTATATGATATGAATCTAAAAGGTAGAGATAAAAATGTAAGAGTAAAAATATAATAGCAATAATAAATGAATAAATAATGAAATACAGCAGCGTTTTATGATATAAATACAGAATTAAAATGTAAGTGTAAAAATATATTTAAAAAAAAATGAAATATAGCAGCGTTATATAATATAAATCTACAATAATAAATAGAATAAAAAATGTGAGTATAAAAATATAATAGCCATAAAAACATTTAATGAAATGAAATACAGCAGCGTTATATGATGTAAATACAGAGGCGTGTCCACATACTTTGGCTGCTGTGGGATGTGAAGGCGTCAGTGTGTTAATTAGAGTCCAGTGTAATGAGTCGGGTGCTAATCGCCTTTGATCTGCCTCTGTGATGTAACACTGCTCTTTACATGAGAGGCTGCCGTTTGATTCCCCCGTTGGAACCCTCCAGATCTGCCCCCCCCCCCCCATCATCCTCCCCCGCCGTTCCCACTTCTCTCGCCGCCGTCTTTTCCGAGTCTTCCCCGATTATCAGCGCGGCCCAATTATCAGATGTGCGGCGTTACAGTTGGGTAATGAGCTCGGTGATGGGCGTCCTCGCCCCCAGTGTCTCCTCAATTAAACACCAAAGCTCGCGAGAGGGGACTCATCAGGACCTGTCCTAAAAATACACCAGCACGGCCTTATCGCTGATTACGAGGTGGACGAACCCATTTCAGTTCCTTAATACTAACTTTAAGTGGAGAGAGAGAGAGAGAGAGAGTAAGAGAGAGAGAGACAGAGAGAGAGACAGAGAGAGAGACAGAGAGAGAGAGAGAGAGACAGAGAGAGAGACAGAGAAAGAGAGAGAGAGACAGAGAGAGAGACAGAGAGAGAGAGAGAAAGAGAGAAAGGAGTGTTTAATATGGGGCAATAAAGGGTAGCTCTCGGTGGAAGGTGTGGTAGCTCAGTGGTTCGGGTGAAGGTTGGGGGTTCAAATCCCAGATCTACTGAAGTTAACAATGTGGATCCCTGGTTAAAACTCTTAAGGCCCGTTTCTCCAGGGGGCGCTGTGTCAACCCTGTACCTGGAAATGTAAAATGTAGATGTAGCCCTGCCAGAAGGGGGCAGAATCCGTTCCGTACGGGGTGAGTGGGTTGAGGTGCGTTCATCCAAAAAAAAAAAAAAAAAACGCAAGTGAAACCCAGAGTGCGAGTCGCCGGGGCAGTTCCCGAATGACGGATGGGCGAGTGCGGGGGGTTTTATGGGGCTGATGGCGAGAACGCACTTCCACTGGCGGGGTAAGAGGGCTGGGGGGGCAGCTTGATGGAGCCGGAGGCTCGGAGAGGGTTTTTAGTAAAGTGAATGATCTGTGTTCTAGATAAGACTCCCTGACCCTCTGCCGCCGCAGCGAGATTTAACGCCGATACGGAACGCCGGCGTCCGTGCCCCACCAACACTGATGGATGGGGGCAGTTACTCCTCGCTCTGCCTCCAGTAAATATGCCGTTACAGCCGGGGGCCTCGCTGATGAGAAACCCGCCGGCATCCGTCTTCAATCTCAGGCTACATTAGTTCAGAGCTTCACGCTCCCTAAATCCTGGAAATATCAACACGTCTCCTGAAATGTTACCCCCCCCCCACCCTTTTAACCCCGCCCACACCGGCAGAACCCATTAAAAACATTTACTTTTAAGCCTGTACACTCGCTGAGATGGGAACACGGAGCCGGCGGACCACACCAGTCAAAAAGGTAGGCTGGGAAATATCCAGGGGTACTGGGAGGTGGGTTGCGATCGGGGCAGTGGGTGCCCCGATGCCCCAACGTCCATTTCAGGACGTTCCACCTCCTGATGTGCTCCCAGCAAGGGGACTGAGGTGCCACAGTAACTTGGCGACTCCACTTTCAACCGTTGAAGGTTCTTGGGTTCCTGACGTCCGTTCCCCGGAACGGAGACGCCTTCGTTTGGACTCATCCTCACGTCCACACGTTCTTGGTTCTCAGATGTCACAGCGACTCAGCATTTGTCCTTGGAACAGTTCTCAGGTATCAGCACTCCGTAGCGCCGGTTCTTCTGGGGGAGGTTGTACTGTCAACAACTCGCCCCTGAAGGACATGTTCTGACCACACGGCAGCCGACTCGTCTTCACGTTTAGACGAGGCTCACGTAAATTTAGCGTCTCAGGTTTCCAACCTCGTTCTCCGAAACGGTTCCCGTGTTGCGATTGATACTCACAGTCGGAGTTCCAATGGCTCTGCCATCACAACAATCCTATCGGGCGGCTTGAAGACACGCTGGACGGCTGACCAGACGCTTCTAATATTCCGATATACACCACGGCGACGCCTCGTCCAATCAGCAGAGACCTAGTCATCAAAAATCCAAATACCAACAAATCCTCGATGCCTTCGAAGGAACGAGACACCAGACTCGTCCATGCGTCCATCGTATATCCAGCTGCAGACGTTCCCCGTCAGGACAGGTGGGTTCCCGGCTTAACGTCGAGAACGTAGTGTCTACGGCATTGAGAGAACGTTTAATCAACTCCATGATGTTCTGGTCTCCAAGAGCGCTCGCTAAAAGGTGTCTCAGTTACCCTCCCTGTACCCTCGGTTCCACGTCCCCTCACATAGACATCAGTAGAACCTGTATAAAGTTCTACCTCCTTTGTTCTCCAACTGGGACGTTACTCATGACTCTGGGAACAAGGCCCCCATTCTGGTTCCTCCCAAAGGTGTTGGTCTCCTTAATCCTATACTAGGATCGCAGGGGGGTATGTTCTCCAATGGTTGGAGTTTCTTC